>JBBMKA010016608.1:0-30860 GCA_037833695.1 Sechiopsis laciniata
ATAACATTTCTTTGAGCTGATTGAAGGGAAAAATTAAATCATGAAATTAAATGCACACATTCTATAATCGGTGGGTTTAATGGATTCTGGTGGTTGTTGTAGTGGCGGCCAAAAGTCCAAAAGTTCACCAACTCTGAATTCCACTCTGACCTCTATTCTTTAATGCTCATCACAAATTTTTTTTTTTTTATTATTATTTTTTTTTTTCATTTTTCGGTCTTCTTTATAAATTTTTTTTTAATGCTTTATAATTAATTAGCACAACTGATCTTTAAGGGATAGCGTAATTGGTCGAAAGCTCAAGTTTATGTTAAATGTTGAAACTCAAGTAAAACTTTAGAACTTGCTCATTTATCTTAGACGAGCAAAAAAATATCTAGAAGTCACTTGCCAATAAATATTTAGATACACTTTGTCCAAAGTCAAGTTGCGACAAAATTAAAGGACATGATTTACTCGATCATTAAAGGAAAATGTGAAAAAAATTATGGTCATTAAATGTTACCTTGTACCCCAAGTTTATGAGTCCTATAAATAGGTGGGTGTCAATTGTTGACAAGACATTTCAAATCATCTCATATTCAATCAATGAGGTTGTGAGATAAAAATAAAAAATATTGTTTCTTTTTATAAATAAGTTTATTATTATTTTGTAAAAGAGAAAGTGTCTGACCCCTCATTTGATAAAGAAGTTCTTCTATTCTTAACCGTAATTTTTACTTTAATTTGTTTAGGGTTTTCTATGTTAAATTACTGTATCTTTCTTTCTCTTATTTCTCTTCATTATTATTGTTATTCTCAATTTATTATGATTGCAGTCTTACTCTATTCGATTCAAATAATCACACCAGTTTTGAGTGTATCCTCTCCTTGAGGTTCCAAATTTGAGACCCGTTATGGTATTGGAATACATTTGAGGAATAAAGACACAGTTAGGGAGTGTTCGAATCTATATTTACACATTGGTTAGCTTTAGGTTAAATATATATTTTCGATTTAAAAACAAAGTTAAATATGCAATCTTTGATTCATGTTCATGGTAGTTCAAAAGTATTCATTTTAAGCTTATTAATATATTCAAGAAAGAATGTATTAGCTTGCGGTTTTACAGTCGGTTGAATGCCTATAGGACGACGATTTAAAAAACTGTCAGTTTTGCCTTTCAAAACTCAACGACTACTTAACTTAAACTGTCAGAATGTTTAAAGTCTTAACTAACGATTTATATGAACGTCGGTTAAAAGAATATGCATCTTTTAAGTAATAAAATGCCAGGCATCCATAGTTTAATGGTTTCACTCATTAATAATAGAGAAAAATTTACCAACCTGTCCATGTATATGATGTTCCTACATTTTACTTATGTGGCATCATTTAGTGTCATATAATTTTTTCTTTCTTTTTTTATAATTTTATTTTGTTTATAACAAAAAGAACTTGGTGCTATTCAATGATGTTACATAAGTAAAATGTAAGAACGCCCTACACATGCACGAATAGATAAGTTTTTCTCTATTATTAATGTGATATAGTATTACCCTTTATGACAAAAAGTAACATACTTGTTAACTTCCTTTTACACGTGCAAGTAGGCAAGTTTTTTGTGTTGAAAATAACATCTTTTAGCCACAGAGAATTCTAGGTAGATTAATACTGATTAATTCTCATCTAACCTAAAGTATATTACAAAAATGATTAAGAAATTTGAAAAAGTCCTGTAAATGTTGAATGAGGGTGGTTACATTTTTATAAATAGATGTCCCTTGATTTGACATTATTGGAACTAAAAAGTATTAATCAAATGTACTGTCAAAAACCTTTTTTTTCATTCCATAAACTAGTGATTAAGCCATACATAAGGTGGGTCCCCACCAATATAATCTTTATTTAGATTGACCTCTTAGCCAATTTTCCTTTTGTATTAAATACTGTTTTTTAAAAAAATTAAATACTGTTATTTGCTTTTGTTAAAACCCATCCAAAACCTTAGCCCTTAATTTTTCATTTTAAAGAATGCTTTGGTTCCTTATACATGCATGTGTTTTGGCTTACCTAGAGTTTGAGGGCTTTCTGTTGAATAATATTGAAAGATGTTAAATCATTTATATTTATGGTAGATGGTCAAGAAAGGTTTTAAATCATACATATATGTTTTAGATTGATAAAGAGAATTCTAGAACACTCTTTGTATAAAAATGGTGAAAATAATTCTAGAAGACTATTTGTTTAAGAATGATGAAGAGAATTATAGAACATCTTTTGTCTAAGATTGGTGAAAAATGATTTAGACCATGTACATTGTCCAAAGTGAAGTTGTGGCAAAATTGAGACCACATGATTTACTTGATCACCAATGTATGATGTGGCCAATTTATGACCATAAAATTTACTTGGAGACCAAGTTTATGTGCACTATAAATAAGTGATTTCAATTGTTGGCAAATCATCTCAAATCATCTCAAGACATCTCACATCTAAAGTGAGTGAGATTGTAAGATAAAAATAGAGAATGTTTTTTCTTGTAAGTAAGTTTATGCTACTAAGTGTGTAACTCCTATTTTTATAATAAAGTTCTTCTATCATTACTCGTGATTTTTACCCTAATTTGTGTCGTTCTTTCTCTTCTTCATCTTCATTATTAATGTAATTTTCAATCTCTTTTAACTACGACTCTAGTCTATTTGATTTAAACAACCATAACACGTCCATCATGCAAGTACCTTAGAAAATATAAATTAAAATAAATTTGTCCATTCATACAGAGGATAAAGATACAAAATTCTCATCTTAAAATAAGTGATGCTCAATCTGATAATTATTAAGCTTTAAAAACTATAAAAAAAAAAATGGTAGAATAAAGAGAATGAAAATGATTATGAAAAAAATATTCAGCTAACCTATATTTGAGCTATCGAAAAATATTTTTATCATAATCAATATCTATTTTTTTATAATCATTATTTAATTTTTTTTATAATTTTTTTTATAATTTCTTATTTTATTTTTTCATAATCATTTTCGGTTTTCTATAATAATTCTTTACCCTCTTTTCATTATTATTATTATTTTCTTTAAACACAGAAAATTGTTCTTTTATTCATCAATCATTGCATATGAGAGGATCTTTCGAATATGTCCAAAGTCACATTATTCTCCAAAATCACGTCACATCCTCGATGTACTAAAAGTGAAATAGACGAGAAAAAACATGTCCATGACTGATTCAATGGCAAATGAGATATTAAAAAAAGAGGAATAATTTCATGCTGTCACGTAGCCGCCTGCGTGATAAAATTTGGATTTTTGATTTTTTATTTTTTTTAACATTAAAAAAAATAATTAAAAGAGTGGTCCAGATTTTGCCACGTAAGCTGCTGGCTGCATGCAATTATTCCTCTTAAAAAAAAAGGTTAAAGAATAGAGCTAAACAATTTTTAAATTACAACTTGAAACGGCCATTAGAATTTCCAAACTAATAGTTAGTAAATGTAATTCAAATGATTAAAATATATACTCATAATCAAGTAATTAGTCTTCTCGTGCCTGGTTAGAATCTTACAATTGTTTTACATTAGAAAAGTGGAGAGTCCTACAAATATTTATAAGAGATATGAGTTATTATTTTCATTACCAATTGATTTTGAGTGAAACTTTATATCCCCAAAAAATATAAACGGGTATCGATCCAATAAAAATGAAATTAATATTCGATTCAACATTAATTAGTGAGCCCAAAAGAAACACCATATTGAAGGGGCATGATTATCCCACATTAGAAAAGTAGATAGTCTTACAAACATTTATAAGAGATATTGATTACTCTCCTCATTGTCTATTAATTTTGGGATGAAACACCTCACATCTTCTTGAACAAAAAATTGAGCTATCTTGAGACAATTTAAAAATCATTTAATTTTTTATTTTTAGTTTTTAAAATTTAAACTTGTTTTTATTTAAATTCTTTATAATAAAATTTATATTTCCAAAAAATTATATATTTAATTTCTAATCAAATTTTAAAAATCAAAACAAACTTTTAAAAGTTTTTTTTTTTAATTGTCAAATTTTAGTTTTATTTTAAAAACATAGATAATTGCAATAAGGAAATGTAGATATCAAACGAAAATTATAAATCTAATTATTGTAGTCTAATTTTAAAAAATTAAGGCCATATTTGGTTTATGGGAGGGAAAATGTAAGTTTGGAGTCTTAATTCCAAACCAATGTTTGGTTTCTTGTTTTGTTTTGTTTTGAGGGTTTGGAATTTGGATTTCAAACGATTCCAAACCCCACATATTTCATGGTTTTGTAAATTTATGAGTCTCACCTATATTTTATGCTTTTTTTTTATTATTATTTTCCTTCCTTCTTCACCTATTTTATTTCTTTATTTGATAAAATTGTTTAGTTATTAATATTATTATTAATATTTTATTAAGATTCCATTCCAAAGTTTCAATACACCAAACCAAACAACATTTTCTGTTTTGGAGTTTCAATCCAATAAACCAAACACCGTAAAAATTCTAGAGAATTCAATTACGATACTTAGATTTCGAGGAATCTAAATTTTAACTGACAAACCAAACAAAATAAAATTGTTATGTAATGGGACAAATAAATCTATATCATCCATTCAAAATTGTAGTAGTCTAATTTTTAAAAAAAATTAAAAAAATAGTTGATGAAACCGAGGGCATTCATTACATAGTTTGACTTGGTTTAGTAATTTTTGCACCCGTATTCAAAAGTTTATTTTCAGGGGAAAAAAATTGTTTTTGATCCAAAATCTATTCTAGAGACAAAATCATTATTAAATAAGACTCCAGAAATTTTATTGTTGGAAGCAAAACAAAAATGGGCATACCTTAAATTAGGTGAGAAATTGACACAACATCTCTTTTTGGCAAAGGCCAAGTGGCAAAATACATTCATATTGCTCAAGCAAACAAAATTTGTGTATTAACCTATGTTATTTACAACAAGATGATAAATTATTTCGATTAGGTGAAGGTTGTTCAAGAAATTAATGAAAAACGTTTTTACAAAATTCATTCATATGGACTTTCAGAAATATAAAATTAAAAAAGAGATCACTATGGAATAGTACCTATATAATTTATGTCTCCATTGAATAAAAAGATAATATAATTGTGTGAGGAAAGTGGACATGCCCTCAAATCCACCAATAAATAATTAAACAATCTTCTCCAAATTATTTGAATTTTTTCTGGGCCAATATGGAAATAGTATATCATTAATCATCAAACTCCTTTAGGACCCTCATCTATTTTATGAAACTCCTTAAATAATACATACATACATTATTTACTATATGCATGTAGAAGTAGTAACCTTTCAATACTGCTATCATAATCAAATGATTAGACATTAATAACAAAAGTTATAAATTATAGTTCAAGCGACATAAAATTTGTACTTAAGATCTCTAGGTTAGAAGTTTTTGATCCCCACATATTGTCAAAAAAAAAAATTCAAAAGGAAAATGAAACATAATCAGCTAATAACGTGTCAAAATGTAAATGTAAGAAGTTAGTATTAAAAGTTTTCGTGTTCATGGTAACTCGTTTAATTAAGATATATCTTCGATCAACGAGTTCGATGTTTATATCTCTCACCAAGACAAAAAAAGGTTGGTAACAGAACACACTGGGATAAAAAAAAAAAACATGTAAAGCAGCAGAATAGAAACATGCAATAAAATCCAGTAGTACCATTTGAGTGGTGGCTGCCTATCAACTTAGCACGTTTCTGGCTAGTTTGACGACTCAAAAGAAAGATTGCTGGTTCTTTGAATTGAGATAGGACCCACCATGTGGACTGCAGAATCCGCCAACCACATGAAAGGTTTTTTGTTTAGGTCCATTGCTGAGCACAAAGCCATGTCCACATCCAAATATAGCTTTAATCAATGTCACAATCTGCATGAGTCCAATTTGATTGTGTGACCATAAAGTTTTTCAAAATATCTACAGTTGTAGCAAAAGTTGTTTTGTTTTGGTGGGGAAGAAGCATGGAACCGAGTTGCGGTGAGGAGACACGTTATGTAGATTGAACAAGATCGCCGGTCAATGCATACATAAGTGTCTCCTCACTACAGTGCTATTCCATATATCTAAACAAAAGAGTGAGCGAGGCGGTCTAGTAGATGTTCATAGTAGGAGGCAGGGCAATCATAGAACGAGATCGTAACTAGTTGACCTCTTATCAATTCTCCTCTCAATATCGGAGCCGTCAAATCGAGACTTGTCTCTTGCGCCATTATCAATAAATACGTAAATCCAAATTTATCTGCGACAACCAACGCACTATATCTAGAGTCGTCTGTGATTTTCTTCTTGAACGGGCTGAAAAAATGACTTGAAGTTAGTTTTTCACTAGAAGAATGAAAACCAAACAATGACAAGAAAACAACTAAAAGGTAGTAGAATTTGAAAGAAGGCTCATGAGTGGCAGCTAAAATCAAATATGACTTGCATTGCCAGAAAGGAAAAGATGTTGAAAGAGAGTATAAATGCAGTCAAGTGGTCCTGCTAATACAGTGAAAAAATCAAGACAACAAACAAAAATCGGTTTGTTTTTTCTTCTCCAGCCAAATATCTACATTATTTCAAGCATGTGTCAAATTAACATACAATATAGCACTTCGGGACCCCGTGGAGAAATGGGCACAGCTGTTCCAATAAAGAATAAAAACAAACTGCGCAGATCAAGTAATATTATTGTCAATTATTTAAGTTGTCCTCCAATATTACTATTCAAATAATTTCCTCATCTTCATGATTGATTTTGTTTGAAAGATATTTTGAAATTAGGCTTGCTATTATGTGTATGGCCTTATTACCAGGGCTTCTTGGTGCATTATCATGGAGTTTCCTCCTTTGAATTTCCCACTTTGTCTTACCATGCATTTGCAATATGAAGTGAAAAAATGTAATCATCCTTGAGGATAATTTGCATTCAAGATTAAGGACAAAGATGTAGCACCTATGGAAAAACATAATACCTGACCGATTATTAACAATAGCAAATCACACAAATTTTCTGTTAGTTTCAAACAAACATAAACACAAAAGGAGACGAAAACTGTGTCATCCTAAAAGCTGAACCGATTATTGACACGAGTAGAAAAAGTGTCCCCAACCCAACATTATTAAGAAACCCATTGTACAACCCTGCACTTTTTTATAGTATTCGGACCAGTTTATGTGCACCTCGACTATTTTTATGGGACAGATTGCTTGACCATGCAACATTTGGTTGTCAAAGAAATCCGTCAGAAATAAATTCCTAAGTAAATGACTATCATGAATGAAATAAATTCCTAAGTAAATGACTATCATGAATTGAACTCATAAAATTTTGATTCCCTAAAGCCCACTTGACCACTAGGCCAACCATGATTGTAAAGTCCTACACATACCAAAGATGCAATAGAAGTATGATAAGATCCGAACTACTGAAATTGTCTTATAATATGAAGAAACTGAAACTAAAAGATAACCCTAGGTGAATGACGCCTAAAACCTCCTTGGACAAACCAATCCTCCTAACTCATTCTCATACATTTTTGGATCCTCTCTCAAATCCCCTCCCTCTTATTTATAACCAAATTATCTATCGAACTCTCTAACTAATTGCGCAAATGCCCTTATAGTATTCTTAATTTTAATTACTCTAAGGCCTCAAACCTATCAAAGTAACCAGATTAACTCGTCCAAGGTACTCTGGGGTGAATTCCAAGTTTCTTGTGCTGATAAAAGATGTACTGATGTCAGATCTCAAGTATTTAAAACTGACAAAATGATTTTTCAACTCTAAAATTTCGCACAAAGTGAAAGGTAACGATCAAGATAGCAAATTGCACTTACGCAAAGAAGGACATTGCTTGAGACTTTACTGTCGTGTTGCCAGCCACATACTACTTTTCTTCACCAAATTGAAAAGGTAATAAGGTTGTTACTCCAAATGCAAACCCGAGAGATCCAAATTGAAGAATACATTCTCAAGCTCTAATGCTTATCTCTATTATGAACATTACAGAAAAATGAAAAGATAAATATCAGTAAAAATATATTGCCTTACACCATAAGAATCCACCAAAGTAGGAACTCACAATTCCACCAAAAGCAGATGATCCCCCAACATAGCGACTGAAGAGAAAACATACATGCTTAATGATTCACCCAGAGTCCTCTATACGACCATTGATTCTACTACCACCTAAATAAATGTTCAGTTTTTTTTTTTTTTTTTTTTTTGAAACCAAGAAATCGAAGGAATGGAGACACGAGAGGTGTCTAAAAATTAATGTCACATTTGAATTTCGAACCTAAGACCTTGAGGGAAGCACACCTTTAAAGCCCAAATCTTCCACCACTTGTGCCACTCCTTGAGGACATCAATGTTCAGTTTAATCAGAAGAGAGTTTATCCATGTGGTAATTTCTGCTAAAAAAAGGCAACATAGGCAGGATGAAAGATAATTCTTCAGATTTAGCAGTAGTAGGATAAATTTCTAGGAAAGAGACCTACGCTACACTTGATAAGAATGCCGCATTGACATAATGATAAGCCCTCGTGAATTTATTTTTAGTTTCACCCAAAAGAACTCATACTAATATAGATGGTTGTGCTCACTTGTACATCTATGTTCTTTCCCTTATCTAGTCAGTGCAAGACTACTTTGTTTGTATCCCAACAAATATACACGAAATAGCACCACATTATCAAGAGTGGGCCAGAGGCCATAAAAGTCCATGAGAATACACCAAGAAGGGGAGCAACTGCAATAACCAAATAATTATAATGAAAATAAACAAGAAAGGAAATCATAGAAATTACAACTGTGTACTCAGACACATACATTATTTGTTAGAACTTCGAACTAAGGCGTTTCTAACAATTAATTTCTTAGAAGTGCATAAAAATCAATAGCAAAGTTCTTGAAATAACCTAACCGCAAAACATACACGATAAAGTTAAATCATGTGAAGAATAGTCTGCAACCTAAATCGAACGGAGAAATAATTCAACACGGAGTTGAGTTTGATTGATTGAGTGATGATCTTACCATTGCTAAGACTCGAAATCAAAATCATTATCCAAACGTCCTTTTCTGTTGTTTCATTTCTTGTCCATGTCAACTTCTGCTCAAGGCTAAAGTAACGTCGTTGCCCCTTCAGATTTGGGATCCGCATGTTTGTTGGGCTTTGGCCCGTTTAATTACAACTTTGGGCCCATTACTGAAGACCGTAACCGCCTTTTATTTACTTTTTTCCTTCTTTTTTTTTAATCATTTCATAAAATTGTATACCTCAATATAATTTAGAGAAATTGTGCTAGATAGTCCAATTTAACAAAGTAATCAAGTAGATTTGAAAATATTTACATCCATGATAAAAAAAAATGGTATTATTAATACTCATTATATAGTATTTTTTATTATTAATACATTATTATGTATTATTAATACAATATTATATGTTATTAGTATAATATATAGTATTATTATTAATAATATCGTATAATTATTAATAATATTGTATAATTATCGATACTTATGACTATAATTGCTAAATCTTTTTTTTAACCTAGTATTGTAAATACGTTTCCAATTTTCCTGTTTCTAAAATGAAAAACCCTATACTTTATTTGACAAATATTCCAATACCAAATTAATGAAGTTTCACATGAAAACAACACCAAATTGATTTTTGGGACAATTAGGCAAATGTTTACTTTTTTATAAAATAAACATGAAATATCTACTATTCTAGATTGTTTAAATTTATGTCTAAATTTAATATTCTGAAATTTAGTAATTAAATGAATATATTGTAAATACAATTTTATCCTTTTTGTGAATTTGTTTGATAATCTCATTATAAATACACTCTAACAAACACCTCGAGAATTTAAATTAAAAAAATTTAAAACTATAACAAATAGAATCGTATTATGCGGATGAAAAAATAGGTTGAAGATAAGAAAAAGAAAATAGAAAAATTAAAATAATTTTTGGAATCTTTTCCAGACATCCATACATGCGTTTACATATGCATACATATAGTCGCCTTTGAATGACGGTTAGATTTTTGTATTGAGATAAAAATAATAATTAAATACATATCGTACATGCACAAAACATAATAATTATTTGGCAGGTGAAGCTTCACAATTCTTGAGTGTTGAGAATCGTTCGATATCTTTGTAAAACACAAAAGGGACAAAAATCAAAATCCATCCATCTCTAAAGAAGGACGATCGAATATATCTGCCAGTGTGTATGAAGTATCCTCTTCCACACCATAAGAGCGAGCTTTCTCCCCGGCTGCCATGACCCTCCGGCCAAAACTCCTCCCACTAAGAAATCAGGTAGTCTGCATGCATGAAGAAATATTTGAACTAGTTGTCGTTGCAACCTCATGTGTCGTATAGCTGCCTACATAATATAATTCACTATCAGTCCATTATGTTGACCAGAAGTACAAATCCTTACAAATCTTACATATTTATGACGTCTTGAGACTAGTGTCTCCGTCTCAATACTAGTTTGCATAAAAACTTCTTCAACTCATCCTTGTTTGACAACATGAGCCCAATTTTTAACGCAACTGGGACATTCGAGTTGTTTGTGTTGTACGTCTTAGTGCGTCTCAGTGTGTATGAATACATTTTCTCCAAGGATGAGGCAATCGTTATACGTGTGCTGGAAAACTCGCTGCACATTACGGTTATGGTCAAACTTTCGCCAATATCAAGCGCAAATGCAACTAAATTGATAAGTTGGATAATTGTTGTACCATATGCTATTTCAATTGTCACCGTCTTATAATTGGAGCACATATCCCTTTCATCCCATACCTCATTAAAGACAATTGGATAGGCGTGACCTCCATTGTTGCAGAACCAAAATCCTTGCGATGTGAAATTTAGGGAGAATTGCAAATGTGTGGATCATGGAGATTGTTGAATTATGATTTTCAACCATGATCGTGAGTGTCGAGACAGCTGACGTTGAGGAAAGATGGTAGAATTCTGATTTTCAACCGATGAGGTGGAATGTGGTTAGGCGACTTAACTTTTTTTTCCTAAAAATTCATTTAGTTTACATAGAGATTTTTTTTCAAATTTTAATTTGAGTTAACAATAAAATATGAGATATAGTGGTTATTCATTATAAAATCTGAATTTTTTTATATATAAAAAAAATAAAAAATAAAAATATAAAAAAAAACTTAATTTGAATCCCATTAAAAAATGAATAAGATATTCAAAATAAAATAATTAGATATTGAAGGTGGTTATAGGAGAAGAAATCTCTTTGAACGTAGGTCTATTTCATGAATTTTTTATTTTGAAATGTCATTTCTTTTTTATGTGAAATCGTTAAATCAAGAGGGTATTTTAAGGAGTAAAAATCTCTCTCTCTTTTCGAGTAAATATGAATTTAAATGAAAAAAAATAGGTAAACATTTGATGGTTTATTTTCCAAACAGTAAACAATCGGTTACCATTTCTCTTGATTTCTTACAAAATTGATCCATTCTAAATTCTCAATCGCATTGATCTGGGCTTAATCTTGTGCAAATATATGATAGAGAAATAGAACCTACCTTTTTAGTTCACTTTAAATTAGTAAACTTACACCTATAAAATTTACACCACATATTTAAGTATATTTTAAAAGAAAAACATATGTATAAGTTTAGGGGCAAAATAGGTCAGCGACATGATTTAGAAGTATTCATTTATTTCTTGCCTATTAAATTATTGATGAGAATGACTATTTTCTTCAAACTATAATACACCTTAGAACTTCACCAGTTTCTAATTTCTCAAGTCAAATGGCTACAACAACCCACTTTTGATTGAAGAGACCTTTTTTTTATAATTATTTTATATAATAAGAGACTTTATTAACAGCATCTTTGGCTAGGGTTGAAAAGGAAAAGAAAGAAAGGAAAAAAATGGCTAGGGTTGAAAAGGAAAAGAAAGAAAGGAAAAAAAAAATGAAGTGAGAATAAATTAATGTTTAGTGAGAAGAAAAAGAAAGAGAAATAATTGTAAATTATTATTTGGTGAAATGGGAACAATGCAATTTTTTTTAATATATATATATATATATTTGTAATAATAGATATTTAATATTTGTTAATATAATATTTACAATTGAATAATTTGTTTTATTAATAAAATATAATTTTTTTATTTTTTTTAGATAAAAAAACTATTTTATTCTATTTATTATTTGAATAAAATTTAAAATGCATTACATTTTTATCATTAAAATTATCAAATAAATACAATAAAATAATTCAAATAAATCAATTTCATTGAAACAAAAACAATCAAAATGATAAATTAGTTTAAATGGATCAAAATAGTTTTTTATAAAATAAAAAATTAAGTTCAAAAATTCAAATTAAGATGGATTATAATAAATAAAAATACAATGTTAGTTGGTCTAATTATTTAGAGTAATTGTATCTTACATTCATATAAATATACGTAATTAGATTTCTTTTTACAAAAAATGTATGCATTAAAATAGTTTGATGAATACTAAAGTCAATATTTATTATTATATGTTGTATATAGCAATTTTTAAATCATATATTTTCGAAAAAAACTAAGTGTATAAATAATTATAAATATTTTTTAAAGAACATGATATACCTAAAATTTATGGTAAATATTGTGTTTCAAAAGATAAAGATACACACAACTAAATAGATGAGTTAAATAGATGAGTTGGTAAAAAATACAATCGAATCAGTTAAATAGATGAGTTGGTCAAAAATATCAATATTAATTTTTAATTCAAGAAAAGGTTTGAGATCAAAATTTAATTTTAACAATTTGCTTTAAATAATATAGAAATAAATGTATATTTGAAAATATAAAAGCTGAAGCTAAAAAAACCAAAAAATAAAAATAAATAAAAATAAAAACTGAAGCTCAATATAAGAAAAAAGCAAAGAAAAAATTTATATTTGAAAATTTTAAAACTAAAGCTAAAAAAACCAAAAAAAGTAAAGAAAAAAATGTATTGGAAATTAATAAACTGAAGCCAACTTAACTATTAATAAAAACTGAAGTTAAACGTGAAACTGAAGAAGAAGAAAAAAAAAACTGACGCTAAACATACATTTGGGAAATTAAAAATGGATGCTAGACGTTAAAAAAAAAAAAAGGAACAGGTTCCACGCGCCGGGTTCTTTTGGCACGTGGGCCCACGTTCTGGATTGGGCCGGGAAGAATATATTGGTGGGCCAAACGTGCCCCAAGTGTTATTAACTAGATATGAACTATAATGTAATTTGTAAACATAGTTAAAATGTAGGAAAGTGATTGAGCGATAACCAATTTATACACGTAAAATTTTGAAAATGTATCAATAAGAATCTAAAATTAATAATTGACTCTAGCATTTATGTTAAGGTAAACATAAATCAACTAATATACGCAATTGTAGTTCTATTAATTAAACTTCAAAATTCTCATAAATTAATGATTTCAAATATTTTATTTAAATGGTTGATGCATATGAATGATATATGTGTATACTTCTCCAAAAATTTACACCAATTATAACAAATTGGTCCAATTATTTTTAAGGAAGGATTTAAATATATTTTGTTTGAGAGTAATAATTTCCTTAAGTAGAATTTGTAGCCTCACTCTCCTATTTATATATATATAGCCTTTTTTAAAACAAAATTTAATATAAGGTATAGACATTAAACTTTGTTAATACCTTAAGCCAGGGTCCTTCAAAGAAGGTGGGAGGCAAAGAAATAATCCAACTTTAATGATCTCATTAGTGGTAAGTGCATAATTAAGAGTTGATTAAAAATAGAGATTAAACACATAATACCTTAAGGTTTAGACAAATCATTACCATAATGAAATAATTAAACAACAAAAAGGAATCTGGACATATTGAGAAATAAAATTTTCTAATTAAACAGAACAAAATTCCAACTCTACAATCATGGAGCCTTCTTATCACTGTACTAACAAAACACCCCCCCCCCCCCCCCCCAAAAAAAAAAAAAACAGAGCACAAAGACATGGGAATCATTTTCCCAGAAAATCCAAGAAATCAAATCCCAACCCTTTGTTTTTATGATCGAGTAATTTCCATTTCCATGGCGTTTGTTCAATTCAATCGTCTTCTTCCTCCAACATCATCTCTTGGTATCGACATTCATGGCTACAAAATGCCTTTTCACCTCTGAAAAAAAAATCAAACCAAATCAGAATTGAAATACAAAAAGATATTTTAGCGATGAAATTAAACATTCAGAGGAATTCGAATTTCGGAATTCGGACCTGTACATGTAAATATCTTTCCCCTGTTCGAGATTCTTCTTGCAACTGTAACAGAAACTGAGAAAATTTTCAGGGAAAAAGCTCGTCCGATCTCTGAAAACTCCATTCTCTTTTCTCGTCGGCGAGTACACGCCAGCGCCGGTTTCGATTACGCAATCGCCGAATATATGAGTGGTTCGTGGATTCGGGCCGTGAGAAATCACGCAAGTGTAATCCTCAGATTGTTCGATTTCGCCGGCGGAGAGACAGCCGGTGAAAACCAGAGGAGAATTCGGAGTCTCCATGCCGGAACTCGCCGATTTCTTCGCCGGCGACGGCGATGAGACAGGAGACATAGAACCCAAACGGGAATTCCTCGTTTTGATCCCGAATTCGACGGGGGAATTCAGAGACTCGTCTGCCGGATAAACGAACAGAGGCAGAGGAGGGATTTGAATCTTCAACTGAGATCCCAACAGAACCGTTCGGGTTTCGGGTTTTGTGGGTTTCGGATCCGAATTCTCTTCCGTAAGAGCATCAACAATGCCTAACCCAATCCCCTTCGAATCCCACGGCCGTTTCGACTCTGTTATTTGCGATCTGGGCGAATTCGATTCAGCCCAAAACGAATTCCTCAAACCCAAAAACGGTTCGAGAATCGAAGTTGGACTCATTAAAGAGTCGGTTTCAGACAAGCCCTTAAAAGAAGAACTCGTAAACAATTTGGGAGAACCAAAAAAAGAGGAAGCCAATTTCTTAGTACTACTCGTCGGAGAAGGGAAACAACCACCACCGGCGCCGGCCATCATTTCTCCGTTCTAGATCTAATCCCCAATTCAGTAGCCAAACGAAAATCTAAAAAATACCCAGTAAGAAAAACACAGCTCCAGAAACAAGAAATTCAGATTTCAAACTCACAGTAACAAAATGACAAAGAAATTTGCAGAACGACGAAAAGGGTGTTAAAATTTCAATGACTTCCATCATCCCCCGGATTTATTGCGACAGGAAAAGAAAAGGGCAAAGGCTGAATAAAAGTACAAAAAGAAATCGAGATTTGTGTTTCTCTGTTTTAGGTTCGTTTTTTGTTAACCATTTGAGAGACGGATTAAAGGCATTAACAAGTGGGAAAGAAAGGAAAATAGAAGAAACCCAGAAAGGAAAATGAGTTAAAAAGGAAAGTGAAGAGAAAAGCAGAAGCAGAAGATAATTGATCTGTTGATGAAGAAGAAGAAGAAGACGAGAGAGAATATATAAACTCGAACGCCTTCAAGTTCAGGCTGATGAGATGATTGGACCCTACGCTTACAGCCACTCACAACTTCTTGCTCGGCTTCGCCATTGGGTTTTGGTGGATTAAAGAAGCAAAATAATTACCCCTTTTTTCTTTTTTAATTTAACAGTGGAAGATAAGACTTATTTAGTCCATTCAACTAATTTTATTTTAAAATTAAGCTTATAAATATTTATTTTCACTAAAAAATAATTTTCCTCCTCGAATTATATATATTTTTTAATTGATCCAAGTTAAAATCTTCAATTCTTTTTATAGAAATTCAGATTTTTTTTTTCCTCTTTTTTGTGATGAATGAAAGTTGGAGTCAAAAAAATTAATAAGAGCAATGGTTGATGTAAATTTGTATGCGAAAACCTGTAGGAAATTAATTTCTAGGTAGGTGGCCACAATGGATTGATTCCATCACTTTAAGAAATTATTGGTTCAAATTTTATGAATCAATTGTTGTTTAATTAAAATCATAAAATAAAATTTATGGTAAATAAGAGAAAATTATATGCATCTTTTTCTTTATTCTAATATAAATTGGGAGAGGAGACGAGGACCACAAACACTATAGTGCTAAATAATAAAACCGATACATCATCAACTCTTTAGGTAAATATGCATTTTTTAAATCACTTAAAAAAGGTTGTCAAGAGATGAGGCTTAGTTGTCTAGTTTTTAAGAATGGGTTTTATTACCATGCATTTGAGTACAATAATGTAGAGCAAGAAATAGAACCATATTCATCATTGAACTTTGAGATGGTTGTTGGTGTCTTTTTTTTTTTAATTGAATAATAAAGGAAAATCGCATGATTGATTGATAACTAATAGCTACATTTTAAGGATTAGTTCTCATATTTGTATATGGGATTTTTTGTAAACATGTAAAATTTATTTGGGAATTGTAATTTTACTATATTATGCTGTCCAAATTTTTCGATGATTTTTTTTTATATGTAAAATATTTTTTTAGTTTAAAAAAAACTAAAATGTTAATGTATTAAAAAACTCAAAATGTTAAAGTATTGAATAAGTTGCTAAACTTTCAATTTTGTGTTTTTTTAAATTTTAATGATTTAGTATACTCGGTAGATTTTTAAAATTAAAAAAGTATTTGATAGTTTTATAATATTTGGTGCGACAGGTTCAACCCTGTAATCTTATAATTATTAAATCATACACAATGATATTAAAAGAGTTATAGATCTATCAAAAGTTGTAGATCTAAACTTTAGTTAAATAAATATTTATATCACTAGTGTTGTGGTAAAATTGCAACTAAGAATATTTTTACAGCTAAATAGTATTTTTTATTTATTTTTTAATAGATTCTAGGGAATTTTACATGTATAATAAAATATGACAAAATATTTATACTTATAGTACAAAATTAAAACTAATTCATTTATAACAAAAGAAAATTCAAATTAAATTTTATCACCTATAGAATTCAATCACTGGTTGAGTTTTATCACACTCATTCTATCATTAGCCACTGATAGAAAATCATGTGTTATACATAAATTATTTTAGAAATTGTACTATAAATATAATACAAAAGGTGGGATGTACAAGATAAATTCTCTAGATTCAAGTGGTTCGAAAATTTTAAAATATATATTAGAATCGTATTTTTAAACCAATTTTCAATTTCTACCCGTAAAGCTTATATAAGGAGCTTCGTCCTCGAAAAAAAAGTAATCTGAGCAAGCCATCCAGTTCCAATTTTTTTCTTCAAAGTTGTAAATTATAATTTCTTTTGGCTTAGTAATATGTCCGGTATAAATTTGAATGATTGAATGTACCGGATAATATAAAATTAACTTTAAAATTAATTTAGAGAATAGACCACATCTCTTATTAAGATATTGAAAAGTTTTTACATTTTCAATATAGAATAATAACCACAAAGTAAGAATCTCTAACAATACATGTCAAATTTAGGTTGGCACCTAAACTTTAATGATATGTTTATATGAAACAAAATTAATTTAACCATGATATTTATTTTACTCACCCCTAATATTAGCCACTATGAATAGCTATTTAATGAATTTACTTACTTGGAGTAGATGAATTATTTAGTACGCATATTAGGTCTATGTGATAGCTATTTATAATATTTTTAGGTCGAAATAAATAAACTAGAGATGATGATTGATGAATTACACGCTATCTCCAATAATTAAAATGATTTATCTTCCACGTACCTTGAATATTTTTGGAGATTTAAAATAGGTTAAGGTAAGTCAATAATAAATTTAACATGTTAGCTTAATATTATATCTGCCTTAATAAAAAAGTCTTACTGGTTATAAAAGTTCAAAAAAGAAAAAAATAACTAATACTAGTTATAAAAGTTAGTCAATATAGTTGAAAATAATAAATACTAGCTCTTTTGGAAAGTTTATTTTTTCCTTTACAAATATATTTATTGAATATCATATATATTACCATCACCAATATGAAATTAATTCTTAAGTAAGTGATCATCATAGACTGAACTCATCATTTTAAATACTCCAAAATTCTTTTTGACCACTTGAATCATCCTATGATGTTTAACAATGTATCCTCAACAGTTTTTTTTCTTCTAACCATTAAAATGGAAGATTGTAACTAACAAATTTATAATCTTAAGAAAGATGTTTAATAAATCTTTAAGGCTAGTTGATGATTATTTTATTTTTATTTTTACCTTTTGAAAATTCAACTTATTTTATCTTAATTTGTATAACATCATTTTCATTTCTTCTAAAAAAAATATTAACATATTTGAATTCCTATTCAAATTTTAAAAATAAAAATAAGTTCTTAATTTTTTTTTTCTTTAAAACATGTACAAAATATACATAACACAACAATAAAAATTTATAAATAAAAATGAATTTATAGACTTAAATTAAATTTTACATTAAAAAATAAAAATAATAAATTTTATTGTATAACCATTATATTTTTATTTTGTGATTATTTAAAATTAAGCTTATAAACCATATTTTAGATTATCTATCTTTTACTTATGTTTTAGAAAATTAAATCACATTTTAACCACTAAAAAAGTAACAATTCAAATTTTTATTTTTGTATTTGAAATTTGACTAGAACTTTAAATGCCTCTTTAGATAAAAAACCAAAATATATAATTTGAGAAATTTTTTTTTGAATTGTTAAAAAAATTATCAAACGAATTTAAAGCGATAATCAAAGAATCCTTAAATTTTTATTATTATGTTTGATAAGTTACAAATTTTCAATTATGTTTAACAAAATTCTTATTAGAAGTTTATTAGACATGCAAACGTGAAGTTAGTTCAACTTAGTTAACAGTTAACACATCTTAACTAAATTTCCCATGTTTAGATTCCGCAATTTCCAAATACTAAGTTGAACTAAAAGAAGTGGATATATTTTTAAATTTTTTGAGATTAATTAGATTTTCTTTATATAAACTTATAATTTATAAAAATGAATGAATCTACTGTGTATCTAACAGCACGAAGAATTGAAAAATAATTCAAGAACTAAATTTGAAAATTGAAAGTTTATCTCAAAATGTAGAAACTAAAATGGCAAATTCAACAGAAATTCGTTTGAATTTAAAATTACAAAAGAATAAATAAACATAAATTCTTTTATGATCGGCTTGGCTTGGCTTGGTTGGCTTCCTTAGCTCTCTCGGCACAAAAGTCTAAAATGGGTTAAAAGTAAAAATACGGAGAGGTTGAGATGTGGGGCCCGCAATACAGTAATGAATGGGACTATGGGAGTCGAAAGTTCACGGACCAGCTCAAGGGGCCCTCGTCATCAAGCCCGGACTCATCGGCTGTATAAAACAAAATAATAATAATAATAATAATAATAATTTAAAAAGTACATATTATCTGATTGATATAGTTTG
Source organism: Sechiopsis laciniata (assembly GCA_037833695.1). Taxonomy (NCBI): domain Eukaryota; kingdom Viridiplantae; phylum Streptophyta; class Magnoliopsida; order Cucurbitales; family Cucurbitaceae; genus Sechiopsis; species Sechiopsis laciniata. Next base: position 19,525 of record JBBMKA010016608.1, read on the forward strand.
ATGTTGGTTTTATTTGAATAACTGTACTTTCCTGAGATTGTAAAATTGGTTTACTACTAAGAAAGGTTAGGTGGCACGTTGTCTTTCTTGTTTGGAGGGGTGTACAAAAAAATTACCAATTTGAAGACTATCCAACTCAAATTGTTAGGGTTGGGTTGGGTTTATAACTTTTTTGAGTTGGATTGAATTTATGATTTTAAAGTTTTTGTTGGGTTGGATTGAATTGGGTTGCACTTATACATAGTGTTAAACTGGTTGACAAATTGGCCAACCCAGAAAGTTGAGTTGGTCCAAAAAATTTATTCAATCATACTCAATTCAAATTATGTATACCCATATTGTTTAGTGGTAATTTTTTTTTAACTCTACGGTCACGAATTCAATCGTTTTTCTCTCCAAATTTATATCAAGTTAAAAACCAGTAATTTTGAAAATGTAACATTTAACTAAAGATCAAAACGTAATCAAAATAGTTTTTTAATTAAAAAGAAACGATAATAATAAAAAGAAAAAGGAAAGAAATGGGCCCCACTGAACTCAAGTTAAAGAGCAGTATTCTTGGTCTGATCCGGCCCCATAATATTCTAATGTTTCGTCGTGGTCTCACCCCACGGTTATTTAATTTTTTTATAATTCTGAAATTTAAGGCATTATCTACCTCCAAAATGACTTAATTGCCCTGAGAGTGAAGCTAAAATCAGGAGTCAATGTAGAGGTACGATGGGGAGTGAAAGAATATGGTGGGGCCCGTTCTGAAAAGATGAGGAGTTGATGAGAGTGTCCCAATAATGTTTCATGATCACCGTGCCTAACTCAACCAATCACATCCCACGCTTTCATCATAATTTATTTTCCATTTTCTATTTCCCAGAAAACGAGGAAAGCAAAATCATTTTTTCATTAAATTACTTCTATGATGAAAAAATGAATTTGTTTTGTTATTTGTTTACGATATGAATAATTTTTTCTTAAAACGAATTTTTTCTGACAGGTTATTTTATTATTTACGATATGAATAATTTTTTCTTCTCAATCAATTTGTTTGTTAATTAAAATTTGATGTCCGAATATTCAATCATTTGACCTATGTTAGTTTTTGTGTTCTTGCTGTTGTTGGTTCACAATAAACGGCAGCGAAAATTATGTTCTTCATTTTTAGATTTGAGATTTAATTTCAATTTAATTTTATTATTTAAAAAATAAATATTTTTATTTTTAAGATTTTAATCATGTTAATTTTTTATTCCTGTATTTTAAAATTAAATATTTTTATACATGACATTTTAATAATGTTTACTTTTCATCTATAGGTTTGAAGTCTAGTTTAAGTTTGGTTTCCAAATTTTAAAATTAAACACTTTTACCTATGACTTTCAATAATACTCACTTTTAGTTATTGTGTATTTTTTAGTTTATTTTTATATTTATTAACAAAAATTAAATTTACGTCAAAAATAAAATTAATCAATTTATTAATATATTGAAATTTAAAATTAGTCTAATCAATATTGTGATATACTTATAACACTTTTGTTTCTCGATGATTAAATTTGAACATTATTGAATTTTATTAAAATATCATGAGTAAAATTACTCAATTTTGAAACATATGTATTTAATATAATTCAAACCCCAAATAAACCCCAAATTTAAAGACTACAAATATATATTTTTCCCAAATACATACAATTTCTAAAATAAAATAATAATAATAAATAAATAATGCAATGAAAAAGGCCAACGTTGGTAGTCATTTAACTTATTCTCTATCAACTTATCATGAGAATCATAACTAAAATTGAAACTATAGTAAAAAAAGTTAGTATAAAAGTAAATTAAAAAATAAACACAACAACTAAAAGTATTCAATTTTGAAATATATAGACCAAATTGAAACTAAGACTACAAATTTAGGAACCAAAAGTGAGCACTACTAAAATGTCTAGGATAAAAATATTCATTTTTAAAACATATGAACCAAACGGAAATCAAACTCTAAATCTAAGGACAAAAACGTAATTTTCCCTTAATGGTATTATTTGCCTTTCAAATGTTATGTGCATTTGTTGATTTATTAATCTCAAAATCAACCTAAATAGTTTTAATTTATTCATTTTAATAAAATTTAAATTAATTCAAATGTCAACTTTGATATATATTTATTTATTTATTAGGATTAAATAAAAATATTTTAAAAAAATACAACGTGAACATATTTAAAGAAATTATAAAGAAAACTAAATAAAGATTATTTTACATTGATTTTAACTTCAATCTAACTTTATAGATTAACTAAATAAATATTTAAATACATTTGGAAAAAATACATTCTTAGTAATATTCACTTTTAATCCTTGAGATGACAAAATTATGAATTAATAAAATAATATTGGTTAAAATGATTATTAAACTAATTTATGAAATGATGGTTTTATTTTTTAAGTTAAAATAATTTTATAATAAAATAAATATAAAAGTAAATTATTTGTTTTTATCAAAACTAAAAGTAGTATTATTAAAATCTTAAGATAAAATATTAAATTCTAAAATATTTGATATTAAATTAAAATTAGATCCAAACCTAAGAATTATAAAGATAATTTTCACTAAATATAGTTTTACAACTGGAAAAGAAATAAGAAAACATGAATTCTTAAAAATCGAGTCATACAAAGGAAAGTAAAGTAAAGTAAAGTCAGACTGACAAAGCATTTATAAGTGAGAGTGTAAAAAAAAAAAAAAGAAAGAAAGAAAAGGAGAAAGTGATTTTTCACCAAATAATCAAGGGTGTTAGTTTTACATTCATTCTTTCTGTAATCTAGCATGGTGCATGTCTAGGATATTATTCCAAAGAAGAAAAAAAATGGTTTTCTCAAAAAGAGAAAAGAATAAATATTACTTCCTTTAGATATTTTTTTTTATTTTTTTTTACTTATTGCACTAATTAAGTTTGCTTATGATCACTTAATATACCAACCTATGCACTTATAATTATACACACATAATGTTTTAATATAAAGCACGTGAAAATAAAATATTATATTATTTTGTAGTTCAATTTGTTGAAAGAGATTAAAAGATACAAATATTAAATGAGAGAAAATATTTATAAGAGCTTATGAAAAAAATTATGTCTATGCGAGACTAAAAAAAATGCAATACCAAAATTTAATTTAATTTTGTTAATTAGGTAATTTTTGTTAAAAAAACACCCAAATAAAAAATGTGTTTAATATATGTTACAATAAAAAAGTTATAAACACGGTAAAGAAAGACCCATCAGATAAAATTTAGGTAAGAAAATACACATCCATCATAAGAAAGAAGTTAAGAATTAAAATTTTCTTAAATAAACTTGTAAAAAAGTAAGAGTGAATTTACTTGCACAATACATACACTTGTGCACGGAGTTCAACTTTTTGTATGTTTGATGGCATACAAATAACTTTTTTTCTATGGAAATTGTATTTGCTATCCACTTGGAAAAGTATTTGTAGGCCTCTTCAAATCTAACTTATTGTAAGAATATTTTTTCTTTTTTTTAATTTTATTTTAAATAACTAAATTGTAAGTTATTATTTTACCATTCATTTAATTATATTATTATTATTTTTTTTTTTATATTTACATTATTTCTAAATTGTGTTTCTTCTTTCGACACCTTACTGCTTCTTCTTGTTTTTTTTGCGATTTCTTATGCGAGCTTTCCTTCGATTTTCGGCCAGAAATTTCTTCTTCTCCGTCGTTTTCCGACCCTTTTGATTTGTTCTTTGTTCTTTTCAATTTGTTCTTCTTCGGCGTTTTCCTTCGACTCAATCTCACCACTCATCCATCGCCGGTCACGTTGTTCTTCGCCTCTATTTCTTTCACCTCTGTCCATATCGATTCAAACGCTACCATTGGATAATCATTCGAGATGATGAGTAATCGTCACATAAAACGTGTTTTCAAAGATGGTGAGTCAAAACGGGGAGATTCGACGATTTTTTCGCCATTTTTCTCTTTAAAAATCATAGCCGTTGAAGATGAAGAGTGCAAAACCCTAATTTCGTCCTTAAAAATTTAAATAAATAATATATTAATAAATACTGTATTTATAAATAAATATTGTATTGATAATAAATACTGTATTAATAAATATTGTATTAACATTTTATGAGAGAACATTTAATGTTAAATTCTCATTATTAATATTGTTAATAATAATAAATATAGTAATTTGAAGGTGTATTAATCATTAATATTATATTAATCATTAATACTTATTAATCATTAAAACTATATTAATCATAAATACTGTATTACTTAAACAAAACTTTGAGATATTTTTGTAAATAATTTCATCTTCATTTAAGGGTTTGAGTTGCAGATGACGTCAGCGCAAATGGAGTTTTGGCAAAAATTCAACGGATTAAGCTCGACGGCGGCGCAAATGAAGTTCAGGCAAAAATCCAACGGGTTAAGATCGACAGCGGCGCAAATGGAGTTCCGGTAAAAAACCAACAGGTTAAGCTTGATGGCAGTGCAAATGGAGTTTTGGCAAAAATCTAATGGGTTAAGCTCGACGGCGGCGCAAATGGAGTTCCGGCAAGAATCTGACGGTGGGTCTGGCTCAAAATTTTGTAAAGAAGTTGATGATGTGGCATATGTGTTTATTGCGCACAGTGGAGGGGATAGATTTGGGGAAGAAGGTGATGACATGGGTTTCTTTCTTGCACATAAAGGGAGTACTTTTATCCTTTATTATTAAAACAAATTTCTTTAATTAAAAATAAAAATTACTTTTTGTTAATTAATCTTAATAGGGACAGATTTGTAATTAGTTTTCTATTTTGGCCTACTATTGAACTTTTCCCTATTTTTTAACCGAATTGGTCTATGACGTAATTGATTATCTTGTTTGGTGTTAATCGATTTTAATTCTTCAAGCTCGAAAATTGATATTTGACTCTCATATTATTTGAGAACAGTTGTGCCCTCTAGGTTTGTTGGTCCTCATTCTCCCAATTTATACTAAAAAAACTTATTTTTTAATATCTTAATTTATAAATTAAATTTATATGACATCTAATGATATCATGATATCATATGAGCAAATTGTTAGGCTCACTTACACATTCATGAATAGGAACTTTTTTTCTTTAAAACTAATATAAAATATGAAGACTTCACTTTCTAGGAGTTTGCTTCATATTGGACACGAAATAGAAAGCGAAATATTTGTCTTCTTAAGAATAAAGAGACAAACTTTACTTAATGTATATACGATACTATATTTTGGAGTCATAAAATTTTTGTTTAAACAATATACACTCAAGATGGCTTGTCATTCATATGAGAGGTTACGAAGAACTTTTAACATTTCTTTAGTTTAATAATATGCTCGGAAAACTTAAACTTTTACATGTTTTAGAATAAGACTCAATAACTAATAGTTTTAGGCATATCTTTTTTATTAAACACAAACACAGACACACACACATACTATCTTCATTTCAATTAAAGTGTGTTTGAAATAATTTTTTTTGAAAAATGATGCTTTTCAAATAAAATTGATTTTCATCTAAAAGCACCTTTGAAAACAAAATCAATAATTTAATTTGCGTTTAGAATAATTTATTGAATGATTTTAAAGGATAAAAAAAAAAAATTTAAAAACAAAATCTTGATAACTAAAACATTTTACTACTTTTAACAGTTATACAATTAGAGAGATAAATCGTTAAAAAAATGACTTAAAAATGATTAACGAAAGATTTCAAAAACATGTAGTAGAAGAATAAAATCACATTTATATTAATATAATCACTTTTGAATATATTATAACCAATGAAAATCAGTATTTAAAAAGCTATAGAAAAAAGGTAAGATATAAAATACTTGAATTGTACCCTCAGGGGGTGTTTGTTTGACATATTTAAGTAGGATTTAGGTTAAGGAATTATATTGAGTAGTTAAAAATTGAAAGTTATGTTATAAGTTCGTTTGAATGTAGTTTTTGTGTAGAGGAGTTTGAGTCAAAATCTTGTTTGGATGTAGATTTAAAATAAGTAATTATTTAACTCCTCGGATTTTCGATATAACTGCTGGTTAGTTATGGCCTTTAAGGACATTTTTGAAATTTTTTCCCTAGAGACCATTTTGCAGTTGTTATTTGAATTTGCGTTAATTTTGTAATTTCAAGAAATTGGACATTGTGGAATTAGTTGGTTGGATTTGCTAAAGAAAATAATTTAAAGTAAAAGTTTGTGTTTTGTTTAATTAAAGACAAGGAAAGACTCATTTTAAAAAAGAAAAGAATTGATGAGTAAGTCATTTAAAAGCCCATTAAGCTAAATTAAAATAAAAAAAAAAGGAGCAAATAAAGAAAAGAGGAAAGGGATTTCATTTTATTAGGTTATTTAATAGAAAAGAAAAAAAAAGAAAAAAGAAAGGGTTCATTTAAAGAGACAATGAAATGATGGAATTAATAATAATTATAAAAAAAAGCCCATTTTGAGTTGCTTTTAACATAAAAGGAAAAAAAAAAAGAAAAAAGAGAGAAGGTCAAACGCTAGCATCTATTTCCCTAGCTTCATCTCCTTCTTCTTCCTCTTGAGGTAACCCTTGCCGCCGCCCAGTCCTTACCATCGTCGAGTTCCGCCACCACTCCGTTCACGCTGCGCCGTCGTGTCTGTCGTTTCTTCCTGCGCACAGGAGCCAGCCGCAAGCAGCAGCCACCAGCGCGCAGCCCTTGCATTTGCTTGCCTCGCCGTCGGTGCCTCACCCAGCTGTCCATCGCCATCACGCCACTCTCGCGAACTAGTCGCGTCGATCACGCCAACGCCATTCCCTGCCGCGGACCAGCTTCGCAGCTAGCACGACCCCTCCGCGTGCGAACCAGCAACGATCTGACCGCGCGCGAATGCCCTCCACCACTCGCGCGCCTGCCGGGTGGTTATGTACCCCTCTGCCTCCGTTCTGATCGCGTAGCAGCGCCGTGCTCGAGCCGTGTTCGTTTTGTTGAGTTTCGGGTAAGTTTCTTAACCCAATTTTTGTAGGTAATCGCTAGTCATTTTGGATTGGTTTTTCTGATTATGATAAATTATGGGTGTTGTAGTGCTGGTTGGTTTTTGTGCTCATCAGTTTGGACGGCCGGTTGATATTGGGTTTATGGTAAGTTTCAAAGTCAATCTTGTTGGTTTGAATTTGATAATATTATTGTTAGGATTGGTTTCTTAGTGACTGATTTTTAAGGATGTAAATTGTTAGATTGGACTGTTGAGCATGGTTTCTGTTGGAGATCGTAGTGTTGTTATGTAAACTTCTTTCAGGTAAGGATTCTCTACCTGGGTTGTGTAGACCTTGCACAGGGCGAAATTCATTGTACTGCTTATGTATTATTGTTAGATATGGATGTGGCATGATGTGGCATGATGTTGGATTGTTGGTTCTTACTTGTTGGTTCTGATTTGTTGCTGTTATGAGTGTAGTATGTATATCCGTGTCTGATTGTTCTGCATGTTGTGCTTCGGGATTATGAGGTCTCGAGGTGCCACCTTACATGTTGTGTTTAATTTAAGTAATGCCTCTATGTGTTTCGTACTCTGGGGTTATGGGGTCCCGGGGTGCATCTTATATGTTAATTATATTTATATTTCTGGTTCTTGTAAGCATGCCGAGATTATGAGGTCTTGGTGTGTCAATTTCTTTTATTGCATGTCCTGTGGTTCTCCGTCTTGCATGTTCGAGGTGATGGCATGTTTGGTTTATAGCTGGTCATGATCAAGTTTGATAGCATCCTACTAGAATGACTGAATGAGAATAATCAAGCATGTTTGATGATCTATTAGGATTGAGCTAATAAGCATTTGAAATAGAACTTTTAGTTGTCATAATCTAGAGGTTGTAAAGACACGACGTACTGTTGTCTCATTGGGTCGGTGTCGTTGAGGATTTTAATCCCGCGCCCAATAGACGGAAATGTGTTATAACACATTGCCCCGACGATACCTAGTTTGTAGCCCTATAAGCGGGCCCTGATCATAGTGTATGCCTACTACATGAGGGTTTTAGCTTGGGGTGATAGGTGTGAACAGGTTGACTCGGATCACTGGTGAAGGCCTCTAGAACCGTGACTCAGTGGACACCTTTCGTTGTTGAGATAGGCATGTGGACCTGGACCATGCTGGCTTGTGTAGGCCTACACCTAACTGGTCTACAACAGCATGTGGTGTATGCGTACACGCGTCGAGTGTCAGGTAGATGGCTCACCTAGACCTGTGTCATTAGTACACCAGTAGTGTTTGAGTTGTTTGATTTGATTGAACTAGAGAGTCGTGTAACGAACTTCATGACCTATCGTATTCTTATGTTTAGGTGAGTGTCTTAAGGTTCTCACAAGAAAGTTGTGTAACGTACTTCATAACCAGTTTTATTGCTAAAGTTAGGTGAATGTCTTGAGAGCCTCACAAATGAGTCGTGTAACGAACCTCATGACCAAGTTAAAAGTTAAGATGAGCTGAGAGTAAGTTGAATGTTTGAGAAAGACATGTAACGAAATTCATGGTCAGTTAGTAAGCTATGTTGAGACGAAAGTAGATATGTATTGCTAGCATGTTGAGTTTACTTTGTGCATTGTACCTCTGTTTGAGAGTTCTTATTGAGTATTCTTTTATACTTACTATTTCTGTAGTTTTATTTTTTTTTTCCACCAGGCAAACATGAACATCACCGAGACGGTTAGCTGGGAGATGTTGAAAGGATCATGGGTGGAGCTGCTGCATTTTCCTTGAGTTGATGTTATGATAGATGTTTCCTTGTTCAGTAGCATGTCATGTCTAAATTCCTATTATTTCTTTTTAAAAATTGTTAACTGTCGGCCATGGATGCCCATTACTGATATTTGATTTATTTATTATTTATTTTTTGTGTGTGTGTTGAAACACCTTGGTCAAGGGCTCGTTACTTAAATATTGATTCGAAATAAATTCAACATGAGTGGTTATTTTAAGTTTTAAATTTGAAAACTGCACGTTTGTAATTGTTTTTTAGTCAGCATGACGTGGGAAAAATAGATTAAAATTATGGGTTCTTACATATTTTTAGTAGTTAAAAAAAAAAGATTAAAAATGAATGGTTAAAAATGAAAGATTTTAATTGATTTGGATGAATGATTAAAAATGAGTTGTTAGAAATGATTGAATAATTAAAAATGAATGGTTAGAAATGAAAGTTATTTTTAAAAGCTCCTTAACGTATAAAGGTTATAGCCCTAAAAAAAAAAGGGTATAAATCTGATAGTACTCCTTTATAATCTAAAAAAGAAAAAAAGGTGATAGTACTCCTACTTTACAATATATTATACAATAATTCAGTTCTAAAGTGATTTACACTTTATGTATTATTTGGACATTTTAATTATCATATAAGTATTCACAATTTCTTTATTAATGATATGGATAAAATGAATATAAAGACCTTCATGACTCTGAATACATGCAACAATTTTCTTTTTTTTTTATTTTTTTATTTTTTTTTAATTCGCTTAAGCAATAAACAATACTAAATAAATGGCGGACTTGCCAAACTTAAGAAGAAAGAAGAAAATTACTGAGCTTTAATTTTTTTTTTTAACGATGTGATTAGGATCTTTAAAGATGCTTTTCCGAAAGTAAGCTAATGATTCATACATGAACTTTTCATTTTTAAAAAGGACTAAAAATCGATTATCTACTGGATGCTAATATGAACAAAAAGTTGATTTAAATAACTTTTAGGAATTATCAGTAATTAATTAAAAATAAACGGGTAGAAGTTGTCATTTGATTAACTAGGGGCATTACTCATTTAGTTTGAACAAAGTATCCGGATCAAAATTTACCACTCATAGTTCTTTTTTAATTGAACAATCATCGAAGATGAGAGGATTTGAAGAGATGACCTTTTAATTTAGCATGTACTTATTCGAGTTTGAGTTATTATAAAGATATCCTCAACAATCCTATTTTTGTAAATACATTCTCTTAATATTTATTTATGTTTTCTTCTTCTTTATTATGATATTCATAATCATTTTAATTTTCTAATGGATGTTCTAATAAAAACTTATTTTATACTTTGGGGATTCTAGTAGCAATTTTTTTTTTTAGATATCAAATTTTTTTAAAAAAAATTCAAATATAACAAAAAAACGACCCAATTACCTTAAATTGATAACCATAAAGTTGATAAGTTTCAATAAATGAAATTAATAGATTGCAATTTTTTTTTGTTTTTGGATAGATTTCAATTAAATGAAGTTAATAGATTCTAATCAAATTAAACTTGAAACTAATATATTTTTATTTCATATTTTGTAATGTATGAAATATCTTTAAAAATTATTATAATTAAAATATGAATACTTTTTATTTTTTTGAGAAGCATTAAAACATGAATACTATAATTTGTTATATACACTAAATTTACTTATATTTTTTAAAATTAATTTTTTGTTTCGACTAATGAAGCTCATTTATGTCTATTAAAAACTATATTAGACTAAAAAGAAGAATGATCTTTAATTAGACACAATTTTCCATTGATCATATAATTTTGTCTTCCCTTCCCTTTCATACTTTTGATCTATTTTGGGACTTATCAATTCAAAGATACTATTTATTATGATGGTGAAATGGCACCGAGAAGTCTTAAGAACCTCATAATTAGTGGTTTGCAAGAGTTTTAATTAACAACAATTGATTGTTCAAGGGTTGCACTTTAACTCAATTTCCCTTTTTTTTTTAATTTTAATTTTATTATTATTTTATAGTTAATCCAACTAGGGGGGATTCAAACATTTTATTTTTGTCAGGTTATAAATTTGAGTTTCCCATAATTATCGTAGACCTAAAAAGAATATTGTATTTTTATATTAAAGTGACCAGACCCTAATAATAGCTATTTTATTTGATCTGGGCTAATTATTGGTTTAGACGTGGGGCCAATTTGATTTTTAATTATTTTTTTAACAAATACTTTGTTTACTTGAGCTTCTCTATATTGATTAATATGCCAATTTAAGAATATTATATAAATGGATTTTCTTAATTAGTGAGGTGTTATTTTATTTTATTTTTTATTATTTTTTTATTTTTTTGTGAAGAAAGGAGTGTTAATTGTTTGGGACAAGAAGATCATGACTATAATTTGTCGTTCAATTGATGCTCGTCATCAGCTCAATAAAATTTGATCATTAAAAGATTGAAAATTGTTTTGGTCTCATCAAACAATATTAGTTGAGGTTGAGGTGATTAGAGTTAAATTTTAAATGAAATAAATTATTAAAGGGAACAAAATGACTTACTAATATATAT
>JBBMKA010016618.1:0-17047 GCA_037833695.1 Sechiopsis laciniata
GAAGTCTATTATTATTCAAACTTCCTACAATATATTCCACATTTCCTACAATGTATCCATACTTCCTTAAGAAAATACGTGAATACTAACCAACTTTCAAAAACAAAAACAAGCTTTTGGAAGCTACTTTTTTTTGTTTCCAAATTTCAGTTTGGTTTCTACAAATATAGGTGAGATGTAGATATCCAAGTAAGAAACACACATATGATAAAGTAGTTGTTGTAGGCTACAATTTCAAAAACCATAAACGAAAAATCAAAGAGTGTTATCAAACGGGGCCTAAAGAATTGAGTTTGTTCACTCTTTCTTTGATTGATAACTTTCAATCTGCCTGGAATTAACCATATCAGAAGATAAATGAAAAAAAACTTGGCCTCACAAGAACAACATATAGCCAGGTTCTGTTCTAGCTGTAGCCAAGCATAAATCTTATTTAGAAATGGCAAAAAAAAGTGTTGAGAATCTAGCATAACCTCCTTATGTAGAGACCACACTTGAAGAGGAGAAATTCCAGTTCATGAAACAATTCAGTACAAAATGAAGGCAAGAAACCCAAAATATACCAATATCCTCATAATTATTATACAATCCTGCACCTTTATTATTCAAACAGGATCAAACAACTTTCTATAATGGTTCACTTTTCAAGTTCGAATAATTTATATATAGAACCTCAATTTTATTTCAGAAAAATGAAAATATAAACAACTTTCTAGATTGCAACTCCTAGTTATTTAATCTAAAAACAAACCCTACCAGACTGATAGTTTTCAGAAAAGGATCAAACACACATATTGCAACTAAATAAACAATCAAAGGGTAGAGAACAACAAACACAATTAATATGTCTATTCAAGCACATAAACAAAGGATTCTTCTAAAGAAAAATCACTATACGGAAACATGGTTCTACTTCGGGAAAAAACTTTGAAGAATTTAACATGTAAAAAACGTTGCAAACTATGAAACCAAACCATAGTAGCTTTGGGTAAAGGAGTTCAAGAGACATAAGGTTGTGAACACAAATTGAAGTAATTTCCAAGTGATCCAATTCCTGAAATGCACAAATATATAGATACAACTTTAGGGGCAAAGAGAGAGCAGAGGAAAGAAATGTCAATAATGTCATTAATGAAAAATGATCACAGAAAATAAATAGCACAAGACATAACACCATTGCTAAAATTGAAATAGACATATGGCTTCCTCTAAGTGATTGCAAATCATAGTCGTGAATAAATTCCAAAGCAACACAAATTAGAAAGATTTTTTTTGTGGGAGAAGCATTTGATCAACAAAATGCATGCACTATTTAGGCGACGAAGTGTAATGATGTTGTAAATAATCATTGATATTTGAGCATTAAAGACTGGTAGATGATAACCAATTTTAATACCAAAAACACAAAGAATTCAAGAGTTCCTCCCTCCATTCTCTACACAAAGAAACAATCACAATGAGCAAGATGAACCCCTTCCGAAAGCAACCCCGACTAATTACAATTCCTCACTTCCCTGCACATGTAACTTCCCACGTGTTAACACTAACCCTGACTAATAACACTAACCCACACCTCCCTATAGCTTCAAACAAATATCAAAGTAACAACATAGTTTATGTTACGAGATGTAATCAAGAAAAGACAAATGTTTAGATTTACTTCCAAAGCTCAAATTTATCAAAGATTGATTTTTTTCCGTAAGACTTCAATCCAAATTTCTTTTATCAAAGGCCCCGTTTGATAACGGGTATTTTACCTGCACTTTTAAAAATAAAACCAAAATTTAGAATTTAAAAACAATAAAAAGTAGCTTCGAAAATCTCATTATGGTTTTTGGATTTCGGTTAGGATTCAAATACTTTCTTGAGAAAAGATGAAGTCATTTGTAGAAAATTTGAGTGAAAACAAGCTTAAATTTAAAAAACTTACTAAACGGCCAATAAAACTAACAAACAAAATTAAAGAGTCTCAAGGTTTCCCTTCACAACACATCTCCTAACAAAGGGTTTGTATTTTGGTGGTTGATCAAATCTCCTTACCAGCCACCACACCTGAAGAGGAGAAATACCAATTCAGAAAATAATTCAGTACAAAACAAAGGCAAAAAACCCAAAATACCAAAAATACAATACCTCATAATTGATATTACGATCTTGCACCTTTGTTGTTCAAATAGGATCAAACAACCTTCCATAATGGTTCACTTGAAAATTTTGAATAATTTCTAAACCCTCCCTTTTATCTAAGATATAAATAAAAAATTTTATCTAAGATATAAATAAAATGAAAACGTACGGCGGCAGGTGCAATGTCTTGACACTTTCCTTTTGCAAACAATACCTGCACGAACCAAACTCCATAATTAATGAAAAAAAATCTCTTATTAGCAGCTGATTCACATATGTTATTTTTTCTAGATCATTTGCCCTTTTTGAATGTACGAACCCAATCATTTCCCCTTGTGTTTTCAACAAAACACAGAATTAGGGAAAAAGAAAAGAAAAGCAACAAGGAAATTAATTCAGAGAATGATTTCAATAGATATTTTGGATTGATTACATTGGTTGTCGATTGGATGGGAATGGTGGTCAAAGGGAAGAATCATCCCTAGTGGGAATAGCCATGTTCCTGAGATTTCATCCCAATCAAAACCTAGAGAACTCATGAATTGTTGTCGATTCCACATAATTCTTTTATTCATATCCTAAAATTCCAAGCACCATAAAACAATTTCCTTAATAACAACCATTTCAAAGCAAAGATGCTCAAAGCAAAGAACCTGGTAGGTTTCGATGAAGACACAAGTGATTGCAACAAAAACACCTAAAGCATATAATCCACCAAGAGATTCCCTTCAATACCAGAGAAATATGTAGATTTCAATCTAAGAGAAGGGTCTTTGGTTGAGTTGAAGTTAAAATTGGTCTTCGGAAACCATCAATTTGGACCAGGGACACGAATTGAATTCCTAGAGACCTAAACTAACCTGCAACGAATTACAAGCAACCCATCAAACAATTGGAAAAATTGGATAAATAAGCATGACAAGTTTAGTGTTATATAAAGATGTACAATAATTTCATTTGATTTTTTTTTATAAAACAACAAACTTATGCAAGAACAAACACTCCATATATAAGCATCTTAGAGTTAGAATAATATTTCAAGGCCATACTCCTTCAATTTCTAAGAGTTTCCAAAAACATTTCATGACATTGAAGTGTGTTTCTTCACGGTTTCATCCCCTTGAGTTGGTTTGGGCAAAACCTACGAAACAGTGACTTTATAACAAAAAGTTGAACATATTCGAACATATAGAACATAAAAACCATGAAGTAATGACTATTATTGTTTCTTTTTTAGAGAGTACACAGACTAAACACTATTTCCTCTTGCCTTGCTCACCCAAAGTCACACACAAGAAATTTTTTAAGATTTTTTCTAATAAAGTCGAATTCAACGATATTCAACTTTTTATTTTAAGCTTTCGTGTTTATGCTCCAATCAATAAGTTAAGTATTTGACAAATGAGCAAGTTCAATACTTTTCTTAATGGTTACCTCATTTGAACTTGGAACTTATCCAATAATGTCAATTTTTTAAGTAGCTTCATTTTAATCTCCATAGGACCTAATTGATAGGTTTAGCATATAAACTCAGCCTCCACTTCTTAGTTTCATGGCAGCACAAAAAAGTCTCAACAACAAAGGATGTGAACAAAGTTAAGAAATTTCTAGAACTTAAAGTCCACAATAATACACCAACAATATTGCTTCAAAGTTGATAATTATAAGGGAAAATTGCACAAGCCTCCCTGAAGTTTGTAACAATTACATCCCTAGACTTTCAATTTGATCAATTACCTTGCTTGAACTTTGATTAGTGTTGCCATAAACCCCCTCAAGCCTAATTTTGATAGGCAAAATTGTCATTTAGATAAAAATAGTCTTCTTCAACCTTCATCACTTCCTACAAAATTCAACCACCTCATTTATTTCTCATATTTTTTTCAGGAATGTCCCTCTTCATAGGTGGAGCCAAGACACTTACAGCCAAATCGGAAATGCCTGTGGCGGTTACATTGAATCAAGATACATTACAAATAGAGGTATCGATCTCACCGAAGCCTATATAAAAGTCAAAGTAAATTTTCGTGGATTTGTCCCAGCCCAAATCAGAATTGTTGATGAAAGTGGAAGAGAAATTATACCGTTCAAACCGTTACCCCAGGAAAATGGATTATTGCCAGAACCCCGAAGATACATGGCTCCTTCACCAGAGAAACGGCAAGAAATTTCAACGAACACGATCAACCCGCCGAAGATTACAACATCGAAAATGGTGAAGCCTACAGTGTTTCGCAGAGAGGACATACTGACAAATCAATAAATCGCTACCCTACAAACAAGTCTTTGAGAATACACCTAATATGAATATAGAGGAAGAAAATAGGCCTGCTATTCATCTGAAAGCCTCTGTTGTTGATCAGACAACCATAAAAAAAGGCGAAAGCAAAAAAGGGAACCAGTCAATTTCTTCTTCAACTGGGAACGATGGGTACCAAAAGAAGAAGGTCATTTTTCACTCTCCTAGCAATCAAGTTGTGATATATAACCCTAGCCCAATTGAAAAGGCCCAAAGTGGGTCTTATACACAGATTATTGAAGCCCAAAATACTTTGTTTCTTGGAAAGCATCATATTACAATGGGCCTAAACAACACCAACTTAAATGAAGAAGTTGATAGTCTCGTGGTTGACACAGGTGATGTAACGCCACATCCATTTCAATTGTTTCGAGTCCAGACTCGACACCTCTAAATACTCCATTCAAGGATTCTACTGAAGGTACACAAATAAATCTCCACATTGATGAATCTGAAGTGTCACAAATCTCTTTGAGGCAATTATTGTAATTGACGATTCTCAAGATTATCACACCCCCATAAACGGAAATGCCAATATTGACACCGTTGTCACAGAACAGGCCGAAATTTCAACCAAAAAAGAAAAAGGTAATGAGGGAGACGAAGATGAAGTTTTTCCAAGAGAATGGAAGCCTGGATGAAAAAGAATAATCTGACCATAATTACCAGTGATGAAATACAAAAGATAACCGAACTTGTTTCAAGTTCTCTTAGCTCAATTGCAAAAAATAGAGCGAGAAGACAAACAAAATCGAAGTTCAAGCTTCAAGGGCAAACCGGTCTTAGATGAAAATCCTTGCTTGGAATATGAAAGGTTTAAGCTCCTCTTCAAAAAAAGCTACGATCAAACAGGTGATTATGAAAATCAACCCAGAATACGAATACGAATGACGCGTTATCGCATTCTGGGTGGCGACAAGCCATGATTGAGGAGGTGACTGCATTTGATGACAATTATACTTGGGAGCTAGTAGCTCGCCCAACAGATAAACAGATTATCGGGTGCAAATGGGTGTATGTTGTCAAATTAAATTCTGATGGATCAGTGGCTCGTCTTAAAGCACAACTAGTTGCCAAGGATTATGCTCAAATTTATGGGATCAACTATAGTGATACTTTCTCTCCAGTTGCGAAGATGACCTCTATTCGGTTATTTATATCCATGGCTACTTCAAACTCTTGGCCGTTATATCAACTTGATATCAAGAATACGCTTCTACATGGGGATCTTCAGGAAGAAGTTTATATGGAGCAACCACCTGAGTTTGTTGCTCAGGGGGAGAATTTCAAGGTATGTCGGCTTAGAAAATCATGGCTTGAAACAGAGTCCACGAGCGTGGTTTGAGAAATTTAGTCAAGCACTAGAGAAGTTTGGAATGGAAAAGAGCTCGTTAGATCATTCTGTGTTCTATCGACGATCAACACAGGGCATTACTTTGCTAGTGATTTATGTTGATGATATCGTGATTACTAGAGATGATAGTTCAGGTATAGCCTTGTTGAAAACATTCAAACATAGCCAGTTTTGTACTAGGGATCTAGGAACCCTTAAATACTTCTTGGGTATTGAGGTTATGAGGAGTAAGAAAGGCATTTTCTTGTCTCAAAAGAAGTATTTTCTTGATTTATTTTCTAAAACAAGAAAATTGGGCATAAAGCCATGTAGTACTCCGATGGTACCTAATTCGCAACTTGTCAAAGATGGAGAAGCATTTTCAAATCCTAAGAGGTATAGGAGAATGGTTGGGAAATTGAACCACTTGACAGTTACACTACCTGAATATATCATATTCGATGAGCATGGTAAGTCTGTTTATGTCATCTCCTGCAGTAGATCATTGGGCTGCTGTAGAACAGATTTTGAGTTACTTAAAATCTACACCTGGAAAATGAGTACTGTATGAGAATCATGGACATATGAATATCGAGTGTTTTTCGGATGCCAACTAGGCAGATTCCAAGGAAGACAGAAGGTCTACTTCAGGGTATTGTGTCTTTTGTGGGAGGCAATCTAATGTCGGGGAAGTGTGAGAAATAGAATGTGGTTTCTCATTCAAGTGTTGAGTCTAAATATAGAGCCATGGCTCAATCAACGTGTGAAATAGTGTGGTTAATCCAGTTACTAAATGAAATGGGAGTAAAAGACCACAGTGCCTACGAAACTATGGTGTGACAATCAAGCAGCTATTCATATTGCCTCAAATTCGTTATTTCACGAGAGAACTAAGCATATTGAAGTAGATTGTCATTTTATCTGTGAGAAGATACAACAAGGCTAGATTTCTACAAGTTACGTAAAGACTAGAGAATAGTTGGGAGATATCCTCACTAAAGCCTTGAATGGAGCACGAATAAATTACCCCTGTAACAAACTGGGCATGATATTGCTCCAGCTTGAGGGGGAGTGTTAGATTATTTATTATGTAAATATATTTGTTTATTGTGTATTTCTAGTGTTAGGCCCTTTAGGCCCATTGGTAGCTAGGGTTACTAATATGTATATTCTATATAAAAGGATTGCCTCCATGAATAATAATAAAAAAAATGACTATTCAATCTCAATAATGTTTTACAACTAAGACCCATGAAAAAAAGAATAATAGTACAACAAAGGCAGATTTCAAAAATTCCAGCATCATTTGAAAAACGAGTTTATGGGGAGTAACCAAAATCCAAATAAATCAACAAGAACATCCAAAATTAGAAACAAAGAATAGAAACTGAAAGCTACCTAACAACTTGGCGGCAACCCTTAAATGCCTTCAACCATGTTGTCTTGAGAAACCAAAGTGACCATGTTTGATATAAGTAGTCTCCTCCTGAAAATTTCAATTTTTTATTCTTAGATTTAGACAAACAAGTCTTTTTGCAATGAACACACAAAAAAATATTCCCCATGGCAATGTATTACAAATATAGAGGTGCTTGAATTTAGTAGCATGTGTAGGAATGTGTAGGAAGTGGTAAGGTCAACGAAGAACACTTCTATTTAAATGACAATTTTTCCCATCTAAATTAAGGAGGAAGGGGTCATTGCAGCACGAATCCAACTTCAAGTGAGGTAATTGATCCAATTGAAGGTTTAGAGATGTGATTGTTACAAACCTCATACTTCAAGATCGATTAAACACTCAAATTTGTCGATTAAGAACATATATACAAAATGTCTAAATCTCAGTTTCAATTTTAGGCTTAAAATCAAATTGATTCTAACTTCGAAGTGAACAAACACCTAATCTATGCTTCAAATCATGGCAGACTAAAAAAATCCTAACTCATATGAAACTATCACTATAAAATTAGAATCATACGAAGAAAGAAAGGCAGAAGAGCTTCCCTGTTCAGTTATGTTTTGCGCCTCCATGATACTCTTGACCTTCGACGAGAAGAAGAGAAGATGGTGGGGCGCCTAGAGAAATCACGATTTCATTGAGTAAAGATACCCTTTTGTTATAAATAAAAAAAATATATTAAAACTTGATTATTCTTAATAAGTATCATAAATGTTCGAAAAATTGGACACCTCCATTTTTCTTTTAAAAACGCTCCTTTTTGTCATTTATGACACTTTCTTTTATCCCTCCCAAAAAATTCATTCTCATTAGTGTCATAATAGGTGACTTTTCTAGTAGTGTAAGGTAGTTGTTGTAGGCTTAAATTTCAACAACCAAAAACTAAAAACAAAATGGTTATCAAATGGAACCCTAATTTTTAAGTGGAGTTACTTAGAGGTGTTAAGAATCGTAAAGCTAAAGATCTTGAAGAGCCTATCCTATCTCAGCAAGCTATTGAACTTGAAAGAGCATTATGAAACTAGTGGAAAAAAATTACTCACCTGGTAGAAAAAGAAGTTAAAGAGTTGAGTATATGAAAAACAAAAAGGAGCAGCTTGAATATATGAAAAATAAAAAAAGAACAGCTTGAGTAGTGAAAAATAAAAAAAAAAGCCCTGGCATTCAATGAACCTAATGGTTCTAGAACCTTTGCATGCCTGAGTTATCAAATGGTTCTACATGATTGGTATTCCTAAAAATACAAGTGGGTTTAAGCTACAATAAATAAATTTTAAATGTGTATTGGTCCTTAAGCAAACAACCTGCTTTACTAAATCTCAGCAAACACACAAGTCATAGTTGTGGTTATTCATGTTGGAATCAGAAAACTAGTTCTACATATTGTTGTGCCTACCTAAACAGTCTATTTAGTTGGAAATTAACTTTTAACAACCTAATAGCGGGTCAACAATGACAGTTTGCATCTAGGAAGCACGAACACTCCTATTTTGACAAAGTATCCGTGTCGGACACGTGTCCGACACACAAAATTCCGTGTCCACCTTTATTATTATTATTTTTAATTTTATACACTTACGGACACCTCATTAAAGACTGATTTGTTTCAAATGACCGATGCCACGACAACCGACAACGGATAGTGTTGGTGGAGGCCGTCGATAACAATGTCCATCGAAGATAGATGGGCTAAAAAATGTGAATCTGGACAAGTTTGCTATTTTGACTAAAATAGCCCCACTATTTTTCCACCTAATGCTTCAATTGGATGCAACTTATAAGAAGCAAATTATAATTCTACAATAAATTAAACATAGTACCAAATTCCAACAAGAGCAACAAAAAAAAACATAACTATAGTACCCAATTCCATATTTTTAAAAAGCATTTAAATACTAACATACCCGATAACATTCCCTATTATGATCCCAGCAAAACAATACGATTCTTCAAATACTAACACTAAATAGTCTATTTATTAGATAGTGTGGACATCCAGCTCAAAACCTTTTGGCAATAAGAAGAGTAGTTCACCTACCTTTTAAACACTAGGAGATATTCTCATCTTATCAATGTGGGATTCTCAACATGCCCCCTCAAGATGGTGCCTCTTTTGGGCTACCAATCTTGAATCGCATCTCAATTTCATTTTTATTGGACTGAATACCCTTGGGAGCTTATGGGCTTTGATACCATATTAGATAGTGTGGACATCCATCTCAATACCAATTGACCATGAGAGGAGTAGTTCACCTACCTTTTAAATACTAGGAGATATCCTCACCTTATCAATATGGGATTCTCAACACTATCTTAGGTAAAACCTCCCTACAAATACTAAATAAAATATCTAGATCATTAATTAAGCACTTAACATTAGGAAAAAAAACAATTAATGCCAAAAAAACTTACTTAATGCAGCCTCTTGAACAATAAAAAAGAAATAATTCAGACATATTTGAGGGGTGTTTGTTTACCATATTTAAAGAGGAGTTATATCAAGGAGTTGTTTTGAGTAGTTAAAAATTGAGAGTTGTAGCCAAAAACTCGTTTAGATGTGGTTTTTGTGTAGTGGAGGTTAGAGTCAAAACCTTGTTTAGATGTAGATTTAAAATAAGTAGTTATTTTGAGTAGTTAAAAAAGAAATGATTAAAAATGAGTTATTTTGATTGATTTGAAATGAATGATTATGAGTGGTTAGAAATGATTGAGTAGTTATAAATGAATAGTTAGAAATGAAAAGTTATTTTTAAAAGTAAAAAGGAGTTAGCACAATCGCCATAGTAGAAACTGTTCTCGCCACCGAGGAACTTGCCGAAACTCTTGATTGAGGTGAACGATCTTTGCATTTCACCGCCAACGTTGAAATGCTTGGATGCTCATGCACAATACAAAAGAAGAAAGATTAGTACACGAACATAGTTGACAGTATTAAACAGAAGAAAAGTTACTAAAAGTTGTCTTAGAGTTTTTACCTTCCTTCAAAGAAAAGAAATCAAGTTCTTCCATCCTCATTTGCTTTTGGTTTTTTTCTACTAATCCACTTGTTGGTTGATTCCATGTTCTCAACATCAAAGAAATAGAAGGTTTTTTTAAGACTCAAACCAACAAGTATTAAAAGAAGAAACAAAAGGAAGATTACCTTTCTTCGAGCATTAGAGCAAGCCAGGCTCCATGAAAAAACTTGTTTGAAATTCTAACACCTCCAAAGATCAAAGCCAAGGCCTTCGAAATTCTGAAATGAAGGAATCGCTATTCAGATTAAGGTTTTGTTTAGCTCACACTTGAGCTATCAAAATTGAGCAATACTAGGGTCTCACATTGATAGCCACACATTTAAGTTCTCTTTACCCACATTTTCCTTCTTTTTATTTGATATTCGTGACTGTTCGGGCCAGCTGCACGCACCTCGACTAATGTTACGGGACATTCCGCCTGATTCTACAACATTTGGATGTGAAGGAAACTCATAAGAAATTCATTCGTGGCCACCATGGATTGAACCATCACCTTAAGCACCCCAAGTCCCTTCATTAACCACTTGAGCCACTCCATGATGAAACCACATTTTCATAGTAAGGACCCAAAAATTGCTCGTCAAAATTATGTCCCTCAAGCCCTACACATGTTTGGAACGCTTGTACACCCATGAGAAAATGAGCCATACTTTTAGCCTTTGGGCCTCGACAATAGAGCAATACTTGTAAGAGAAATATTTAGCGGCATTACCTAAATTATGATGCCCATCAATATATAGGCCACATTCTACTTATTTTAAACCAAAAAAATAAAAAAGAGACAAAAAGGAAAAATAGTTTGTGGCCCATATTAGGCCACATATGTGAACACTAATATTAAGTCATGCCTGAGCATCCTTACCCTATTTTCTAGCCACACATTTTACTTTTTCTTTATCCATATTTTTTTAAATAAAAAAATGCGTGGTTATAAATAAAAAATGCCTTTTAAAGAGGGTAAATATGGCTTGGGTCCTTACTTAAGGACCCAAGTATTGCTCTTGACAATAAGTATATTCAGTTTAGGAGATAATGGTCATATATAGACATACTTTAACAACAAATAAGATCAACTCTAAACAAAGAAAATTTATATAAAAAATTATGAAAAAACAAAGAGAATGTATTTGTGACAAAAATTATGCAAGGGAATGAAAGATTTACTCATAATTACAATTACAATAACTCTTTTATATCCATTATTTTAGGGTGAAAAAAAAAAAGAAATTTATTTATGGATAATCAATGTTCTAAAATCATCCTAAAATTTTGGAATACAAAGGGTAAAATAATTTTTTAAAATTTTTTCAAACTATTGAATAAATAAGGTTGAATTTCTTTAAAAATACTACTCTCGTTTCCACTACAATTAGTTTAACCGAGTAAGAGAATGAAAAACTGATCATAGAAAAAAGGGTAAGGGCAAAAAAATTGTGAAAAAGTTGAATATCTCTTAGTCACATACTTTTCAAAACAACTTGAACTATTCCTAAACAGTTCAACTAGATTCAGCTCACATCAAAACACTTCTTTTTTTTTTTCAGTTGCAAACCATTCAAAAACATATGGACTTGGTTGAAACTTTGATGCCTTTCCAATTCTCAAATTGGCAGTTCAAACAATATCAACAGAATGACAATTCAGTAGTTATTCAAGATCCAGAAGCCTCAACATTAAACTGACTATTATATATAGTTCCTATTGTATTCATAATAGGATTTGAGATAAATGAAAGAGTTTAAAAAGGTGAGACTTTGTGTGGATACTTGTGAGAGGCATTTGGAGAAATGTGTGTATACTTGTGCTAATGAAAGTGCATTATTGAAAATACTTTGAAGAAGAGAAGTAATAGAAAAGCCTACCTGTTTAAGTCATTTCTTCTCTTTCTTCTTTCTCTCTAATGTTTTTTTGTTTTATGTCAATCTTTACCTTGTTCCTTTGTATGCTTCAATACTCGTGCACAAAACAAAAGAAGAAAGATCAGTAAACGAATATAGTCAAATGTATTAAACAAAAGAAGAGTTTCTAAAAGTTTCTATCAGAGTTTTATACCTTCCTTCAAAGAAAAGAAATCAAGTAAGTTCTTCCACCCTCATTCACTTGTAAGTTGATTCCATGTTCTCAACATCAAAGAAATGAGTTAGTCAATAGAAGGTAAACCAGCAGGTACTAAAGGAAGAAACAAAAGGAAGATTATCTTCTACGGTCATGAGAGCAAGCGAGACTCCATGAAAGAACTTGTCTGAAATTCTAGAACCTCTAAAGATCAAAACCCAAGCAAAGCAACAAGAAGAGGCCCTCAAAGTTGTGAAATGAAAGGATTGTTTTTCAGATTAGGGTTTTGTTTATCTCACACTTTGACCTGTCCACACGTGAGCCATACCGTATATTTAGTATTATAAAAATAAAATAGAAACGGTAAAACCTTCTACAAATACTAATCAACAAAAAGAGAATTCCATGTCATCAATGCTCGTGTTGGTTGATATAATTAAATTTACCCCAACCTATCAACTTAAGCTTTTGGGTTGATTGATAGTTTAACAAAATTCAACATGGTATCAAAGTAGGAAGTCCTGAGTTCGAACCCCTGCCAAGTCATTTCATCCCCAATTAAAATTCAATTCCACTTGTACCCCGTTTGATAACCATTTTATTTTTAATTTTTGGTATTTGAAATTTAAGCCTATCTCAACTACCTTACCATAAGTTTTTCTTGTATATCTATACCTTATATATATTAGTAAAAACAAAATAAAAATTTAGAAACAAAAAAGTAGCTTCCAAAAGCTTGTTTTTGTTTTTGAAATTTGGTTAGCATTCACCTACTTTCTTAAGGAAAGAAGGATACATTATAGGAAAGATGGAGCACATTATAAAAAATTCGAGTAAAAATAAGCTTAAATTTCAAAAATCAAAAATAAAAAACAAAATAGTTTTTGTTATCAAACGGGGCATAAGAAACCAAAACATGCCAAATTTAACTAGAAATTCAACACCCACGTAACCATAACCGAAAAGGAAAACCATTAAAATCAAAATCCAACAAAAAGAAGTATACTAAACACTCCATTTACCAACCACAAAATCACCCTAAACTGAAAGGTCCCAAAATCGACACCAACAATCAAGATCGAGTACAATTAACATCAAGATGAGGCAAAATCATCACCAACCCTCCAAAAACAAAGAACGGTAGCCAGATTACAAAAAAAAAAAGGGAAATAAAGGAAGAAAAGACCTTGAGAATCTAAACAGCAATCGGTTCGGAAGCTCTGAATTGGTTTCAGTTGTTTCACGAGGAGGCGTTGCCCATAGAAATTATTGATTAAAGAGAGAGAATCGGAGAAGGGGAAGTTGATCAGGGGAGTAGGAATGATAAAATTGAGACAGAGGCCGCTGTGGAACTCGCCGGAACACTTAATCCTTGCATTTCACCACCAGAAACAAAGCATGTAACCGATGTGATGAATTGAATCCCCTATTTAATGTGAATAGAAAATTATTGACAATCAATTTTCTAGTAACACAAATTATGGATTAAAAAAGAAAATAGTTTCACATTTTATAATGTGAATCTGGACAAGTCATGCTATTTTGACTAAAATAGCCCCACTATCTTTCCACCTAATGCTTTAATTGGATGCAACTTATAATTCTGCAATAAATTAAACATAGTACCAAAATTCCAACAAGAGCAACAAAAAAACCCGTAACTATAGTATATTCCATATTCTAAAAGAAAGCATAATATGTACCCGATAACATTCCCTATCATGATTCCAGCAAAACAATACGATTCTTCAAATACTAACTAAATAGTCTATATTAGGCAAAACCTCACTACAAATACTGAATTAAAATATCTAGATCATTAATTAAGCACCATAATAAAAAAAAATTAATGCCAAAAAGTCTTAATGCAGCCTCTTGAAAAATAAAAAAGAAATTGATTCAGACAGATTTAGAGTTTCTAAAATTAAATATAGAAGAAAGACAGAAAATAACATAGAAACAGTAGAAAGTAGAAGGAAAGAAAAGGACATAAATAAAGCGCTTTTAGAAAAATAAAATGAATAACAGAGAAGAGTTATAAATTAGGAAAAAAAACCAACTGTTAATCCAAATTATTGCCAATTGCACATTATCACAACCTCAATCTTGTAGCTTGTTTGATCTCCATAAAGATCAAAACAAACTAAAAAAAAAAGATAAGATATTATATAATATTTGTTACTAACTAATTAGAGAGGGGATATCCGAAGAAAAACCTTACCGGCAGTGTTTAGGCTACTGCCGGCGGGGGAGTTGCTTTAAATTCATTGACTAGATAGCACAATCACCATCGTAGAAACCGTTCTCACAGCCGCGAAACTTTCAAAACTCTTGATTGAGGTGAACGATCTTTGCATTTCACCGCCAAAGTTGAAATGCTTGGATACTCATGCACAAAATAAAAGAAAAAAAATTAGTAAATAAACATAGTTGAAAGTATTAAACAGAAAAGTTATCATACAGTTTTTAACCTTCCTTTCAAATAAAAGAAATCAAGTATGTTCTTCCATCCTCATTTGCTTCTGGTTTTTTCTACTAATCCACTTGTTGGTTGATTCCATGTTCTCAACATCAAAGAAATGAGTTATAGTCAGTAGAAGGTATTTTTAAGACTCAAACCAGCAAGTATTAAAAGAAGAAACAAAAGGAAGATTACCTTTCTTCAAGCATGAGAGCAAACGAAACTCCATAAAAGAACTTGTCTGAAGTTCTAGAACCTCTAAAGATCAAAACCCTAGCAGGAAACAGAATGGTCGTACGACCTCTCTCTAAAATTTCTCTCTCTACAAAATCTCTCAACTAAAACCCTTACATCCTCTTCTCCTCCTCCTCCTCCAGAGCCGTTCTTCACCGGCGCCAGAGGAGGAACCCGGCTAGAACATCCCGCTAGAGACAATGCTGCCCTATACCTCCTCCATTTCTCACCCTAGCATTGGAATCACTTTGACATAACACACTTAGTTTTTCCTCCATTCTCTTCATCAACCATCTCTGTAGAAGTTACCTTGAGAGGGAAGGACCCATCGTTCTTATCGATAGGAATCTGCCGCTCGTAAAGAATCTTCTCGGCGGCGATAGTCTTGATGTCTTTATCATCGGTGCCCGTGCAGATCTTGTCAGCAGCACCGAGCTCCAGCCTCCGTGGACCTCCAGTCGCAAGCTTCATCGGCAATCGGTGATGGTTTTGAAGGTGGAGGCGGCTAGGAGCAAAGAAAAGGTATTCTTCCCTAATTTGGGAATCGAACCGATCTGGTTCGGGTGATCTGGTCCGGCCCGATGGTTTTTTTTTTTCTTTTTTCGGGTGTTTGGGTCGGGTTAACTGGTCGGATATGGGGTGGGTTTTGGGTCGATTTTGGGGTGAGTTATAGGTAGGGTTTACAGGTCAGGGTGGGTCGGTTTCGGGTCGGGTTTTTTTTTCGAAGCAGTAATCATTTTACCTCTCTTGCTTCTATTTTTCGTAACTAGTTGCCCCTCACCTTTGGTGTTGGCCATTGTTGTATGCATTTGCATATGCTGAAAACCATGGGGACAACAATTGGAACCTGGTTTATGGATCGATTAGTGTTTAATCATGATGATTCTCCTCAACATCGTTGTTGGCTACATTATTGATCGTTTACAGACGAACGGAAAACCATGAGAGTTCGCTGATGCCTAGTTTTTCCATGCGAATTTCTTATATTATCATCCTCCTTTCGGTTGATGGAAGGCCCCCGTCCTCCATCGCTTATGTGACCTGCCCTACTTCATTTGACTTTGCACGAGATTTCTCCCTCACGGCCCATGCAGTTCATAGTCTAGATAAGCTGTGGGTCTTCTTCACGCTCTCCACCATCTAGCATCGAATGGGAAGCAGCTCCGTCTCCCCCTTCCTTCTGTGTCAGATCCATTGGTTCCTCCATATGCGAGTTCTGCCTAATGGATATGCAGCTGATGATGAGTCCTTCGGATATGCAACCATCTTTTTAGGATTATAAGTCGGATATACAACTTCCTAATTAATGTTGTTTTGTATTTACCGTGTCATCTCATTGTAAAAGAACGGCTCAGAACCTGGCCCAAAACCTTGTAACACTTTCATCTTATCGATGAAAATGTCTTCGTTTCTTATCCAAAAAAAAAAAAATCAAAACCCTAGCAGAGCAACAAGAAGAAAGCCAAGGCCCCATTGAAACTAATTGATGCCTATCTAGTTCTCAAATTGGCAGTTCAAACAATATCAACAGAACGACAATTCAGTAGTTATTCAAGATCCAGTAGCCTCAACGTTAAACTAACTATTATATATAGTTCCTATTGTATTCATAATAGGGGTGGAGAGAAATACTTTGTTTGGAAACTTGTGAGAGGTGTTTGGAGATATATGTGTATACTTGTGCTAGTGAGAGTGTATCATTGAAAACTTTGAAGAAGAGAGTTAGTAATAGAAAAGACTACTAGAAAAGCCTACTTGTTAGAGAGGTTTCTTCACCTTTTTTTTAATTTGGTATCTTTACCTTGTTCCTTTGTATGCTCGGATACTCATGCACAATAAAAGAAGAACGATCAGTAAACAAACATAGTTGAAAGTATTAAACAAAAGTTCTCTCAGAGTTTTTACCTTCAAAGAAAATAAATCAAGTTCTTCCATACTGATTTTCTTCTAGTTTTTTTCTACTTGTGCTAGTGATAGAAAAGACTACTAGAAAAGCCTACTTGTTAGAGAGGTTTCTTCACCTTTTTTTTAATTTGGTATCTTTACCTTGTTCCTTTGTATG
>JBBMKA010016618.1:17147-30860 GCA_037833695.1 Sechiopsis laciniata
GTTCTCTCAGAGTTTTTACCTTCAAAGAAAATAAATCAAGTTCTTCCATACTGATTTTCTTCTAGTTTTTTTCTACTGATCCATTTGTTGGTTGATTCCATGTTCTCACAACATCAAAGAAATGAGTTAGTCAGTAGAAGGTATTATTAAGACTCAAACCAGCAAGTATTAAAAGAAGAAACAAAAGGAAAATTACCTTTCATCAACCATGAGAGCAAGCGAGACTCCATGAAAGAACTTGTCTGAAGTTCTAAAAACTCTAAAGATCAAAACCCTAGCAGAGCAACAAGAAGAAAGCTAAGGCCCTCACCTCAAAGTTGAGAAATGAAGGAATCGTTTTTCAGATTAGGGCTTGAAATGGGTTTTTCAAAATTATGTCCTTCAATGCTTGTACATCGGTGAGAAACTGAGGCCAAACTTTTGAGCCTTGACAGTGTATATTCAATTTAGGAGATAACAATCAATTATAGACATACTTTAGTAGATAACAAAAATAAGATCAGCTCTGAACAAAGAAAAATTAAATACAAAATAATGGAAAAAAACAAAGAGAAGGTATTTGTGACAAAAATTATGCAAGGGAATGAAAGATTTTACTCATAATTACAATTATGATAACTCTTTTATATCCATTATTTTAGGGTGAAAAAAAAGAAAATTAATTTCTAGATAATCAAAGCTCTAAAATCACCCTAAAATTTTGGAATACAAAGGGTAAAATAATTTTTTTAAATTTGCTTAAACTATTAAATAAATAAGTTTGAATTTCTTTAAAAATACTACTCTCTTTTCCACTACAATTAGTTTAACCGAGTAAGAGAATGAAAAACTGAACATAGAAAAAAAGGGTAAGGGCAAAAAAATTGTTAAGAAGTTGAATATCTACTTACGCACATACTGAAGTTCAGAACAACTGGAACTACTCCTAAATAGTTCAACTAGATTCAACTCACATTAAAACTGTTTTTTTTCAGTTAAGGTAGTTGCAAACCATTCAAACATATGGACTTAGTTGAAACTAATTGATGACAAACTAATTCTCAGTTACACAACAACATACAAGTTCAAACAATACAAGCCTCAACATTAAATTTACTATTATATATAGTTCCTATTGTATTCATAACACGGTTGGAGAGAAATACTTTGTTTGGATACTTGTGAGAGGTGAAATATGTGTATAATTGTGCTAGTGAGAGCCTATCATTGAAAATACTTTGAAGAAGAGAAGTAATAGAAAAGCCTACCTGTTTAAGTCGTTTCTTCTCCTTCTTCTTTGTCTCTAATGTTTTTTTGTTTTGTCTTTACCATGTTCCTTTGTATGCTTCAATACTCGTGCACAAAACAAAAGAAGAAAAATCAGTAAACGAACATAGTTGAATGTATTAAACAGAAGAAGAGTTTCTAAAAGTTTCTATAAGAGTTTTATACCTTCCTTCAAAGGAAAGAAATCAAGTTCTTCCACCCTTATTTGCTTCAAGATTTTTCTACTGATCCACTTGTTGGTTGATTCCATGTTCTCAACATCAAAGAAATTAGTCAATAGAAGTATTAAGAATCAAACCAGCAGGGTACTAAAAGAAGAAACAAAAGGAAGATTACTCTCTAATATACAACAATATCACCCGTGCAAGCAAAATACACACAACGAACAAACTGGCAACAGATAACAACTAAGAAACCAAAACATGCCAAATTTAATTAGAAATTTAACACCCACATAATCATAACCGAAAAGGAAAAAATAAAATCAAAATCCAGCAAAAAGTATACTAAACACTCCCATTTACCAACCACAAAATCAGCCTAAACAGAAAGGTCCCAAAATCGACACCAACAGTGAAGATCGAGCACAATTAACATCAAGATGAGGCAAAATCATCACCAACCCTCCAAAAACAAAGAATGGCAACCAGATTAAAAAAAAATATGGGAAATAAAGTAAATGAAACCTCGAGAATCTGAACGACAATCGAATCGGAGGCTCCGAATCGGTTTCAATTGCTTCACGAGGAGGCGTCGCAATAGAAATTATTGATTAGAGAGAGAGAATTGGAGAAGAGGAAGTTGATCGGAGGAGTAGGAATGATAAAATTGAGATAGAGGCCGCCGTGGAACTTGTTGGAACTCTTGATCTTTGCATTTCACCGCCAGAAACAGAGCATGTAACCAATGTGATGAATTGAATCCCCTATTTAATGTGGGAATCAATTTTCTAGTAACTTTCTAAAATTATGGATTAAAAAAGAAAAAAGTTTCTTATCCTATTATCCTATATTGTATTTTCATGATATCAATAAAAGGTTTCTTATCCAAAAAAAGAAAGAAAATAGTTTCACATTTAAAAATGTGAATCTGGACAAGTCATGCTATTTTGACTAAAATAGCCCCACTATCTTTCCACCTAATGCTTTAATCAGATGCAACTTATAATTCTAATTAAACATAGTACCAAATTCCAACAAGAGCAACAAAAAAAACCATAACTTTAGTACCCGATTCCATATTCTAAAAAAAAAACATTTAAATACTAAAGTACCCGATAACATTGCCTATTATAATTCCAGCAAAACAATACGATTCTTCAAATACTACCTAAATAGTCTATATTAGGTAAAACCTCACTACAAATACTAAATAAAAATATCTAGATCATTAATACTTAACATTATAAATAAATAAAAAAGTTAATGCCAAAAAAACTTACTTAATGCAGCCTCATGAACAATAAAAAAAAAAAATTGATTCAGACAGATTTAGAGTTTCTAAAATTGAATTTAGAAAAAAGTGTTAGGACAGTAGATAACATAGAAACAGCAGAAGGAAAGAAAATGACATAAATAAAAACTCTTTTAGAAAAATAAAATAAATAACTGAAAAGAGTTTAAATTAGGGAAAAAAACCAACTGTTAATCCAAATTATTGCCTAAACCAATCCCACATTATCAGAACCTCAATCTTTTGACTTGTTTGATCTCCATAATAATCAAAACAAACTAAAAAAAAGAGAAGATATTATATAATATTTGTTTAGGGAGTGGATATCCGAAGAAAAACCTTACTGGCAATGTTAAGGCCACTGTCGGCGATGGAGTTGCTTTAGTTCATTGACTAGCACAATCGCCATCGTAGAAACCGTTCTCGCTGCCGTGAAACATGCCGAAACTCTTGATTGAGGTGAACGATCTTTGAATTTCACCACCAGCGTTAAAATCTTCGGATACTCATGCACAAAACAAAAGAAGAAAGATTAGTACACGAACTTAGTTGAAAGTATTAAACAGAAGAAAAGTTACTAAAAGTTGTCTTAGAGTTTTTACCTTCCTTCAAAGAAAAGAAATCAATTAAGTTTTTCCATCCTCATTTGCTTTTGGTTTTTTCTACTAATCCACTTGTTGGATGATTCCATGTTCTCAACATCAAAGAAATGAGTTATAGTCAGTAGAAAGTATTTTTAAGACTCAAACCAGCAAGTGTTAAAAGAAGAAACAAAAGGAAGATTACCTTTCTTCGAGCATGAGAGCAAGCCAGGCTCCATGAAAGAACTTGTTTGGAATTCTAAAACCTCTAAAGATCAAAACCCTAGCAGAGCAACAAGAAGAAAGTCAAGCCAAGGCCCTCACATTTGAGCTGTCAAAATTATGTCCCTCAAGCCCTACACGTGTTTGAAATGCTTGTGCACCAGTGAGAAATTGAGGCCATAATTTTGGGCCTTGACAGTGTGTATTCAGTTTAGAAGATAACAGTCAATTACAGACATACTTTAGGGGACATCAAAAATAAGATTAGCTCTGAACAAAGAAAAATTATATACAAAAATTATGGAAAAAAAATAAAGAGTGTTCGTGACAAAAATTATGCAGGGAATGACAGATTTACTTATTATTACAATAATTTACTCTTTTATATCCAATATTTTAGGGTGAAATGAAAAGAAAATTGATTTCCTGATGATCAATTTAACAAAATCACCCTAAAATTTTGGAATACAAAGTGTAAAATATATATATTTATTTATTTTAAATTTCTAAACTATTAAACTAAGGTTGAATTTCTTTAAAAATACTACTCTTCTCTTCCACTACCATTAGTTTAACCGAGTAAGAAAATGAAAAACTTAACATAGAAAAAAAAGAGCAAGGGCAAAAAAGTTGTTAAGAAGTTGAATATCTACTTAGTCACATACTGAAGTTCAGAACAACTGGAACTACTCCTAAACAGTTCAACTAGATTCAACTCACATTAAAACAGTTTTTTTCAGTTAAGGTAGTTGCAAACCATTCAAACATATGGACTTCGTTGAAACTAATTGATGCCAAACTAATTCTCAGTTACACAACAGCATACAAGTTCAAACAATACAAGCCTCAACATTAAATTGACTATTATATATAGTTCCTATTGTATTCATAATAGGGTTGGAGAGAAATACTTTGTGAGGAGTGGATACTTGTGAGAGGTGTTTGGAGATATATGTGTATACTTGTGCTAATGAGAGCGTATCATTGAAAATACTTTGAAGAAGAGAAGTAATAGAAAAGCCTACTTGTTTGAATCGTTTCTTTTCCTTCTTTCTCTCTACTGTTTTCTTTATTGTTGCTCCTTTGTATGCTTCAATACTCATGCACAAAACAAAAGAAGAAAGATCAGTAAACGAACATAGTTGAATGTATTGAACAGAAGAAGAGTTTCTAAAAGTTTTTATCAGAGTTTTATACCTTCCTTCAAAGAAAAGAAATCAAGTCAGTTCTTCCACCCTTATTTACTACAAGATTTTTCTACTGATCCACTTGTTGGTTGATTCCATGTTCTCAACATCAAAAAAATTAGTCAATAGAAGGTATTAAGAATCAAACCAGCAGGGTACTAAAAGAAGAAACAAAAGGAAGATTACTCTCTAATATTCAATATCACCCAAGCAAAATACACACAACCAACGAACTGGCAACAGATAAGCAACTAAGAAACCAAAACATACCAAATTTAACTGGAAATGCAGCACCCACATAATCATAACCGAAAAGGAAAAAAACCCTAAAATCAAAATCCAGCAAAGAGAAGTATACTAAACACTCCCATTTACCAACCACAAAAACAGCCCAAACCGAAAGGTCCCAAAATCGACACCAACAGTCAAGAAAGAACGAGCACAATTAACATCAAGATGAGGCAAAATTATCACCAACCCTCCAAAAACACAAAACGGCACCCAGATTACAAGAAAAACATGGGAAATAAAAGGGGAAAAAACCTCGAGAATCTGAACGGCGATCGGTGATGATCGGAGAAGGGGAAGTTGATCGGAGGAGTAGGAATGATGAAATTGAGACGGAGGCCGCCGTGGAACTCGCCGGAACTCTTGATCTTCGCATTTCACCGCCAGAAACAGAGCATGTAACCGAATGTGATGAATTGAATGCCCTATTTAATGGATTGAAAGAAATGATCTGTTGGAGAAAATAGCCGTTTGTAATGACGCTCCTCAAAGATCTGCTAACGCAATGATGAAACTAAATCCGTTGTTAAAGGATTCATTTGTTGTTGCAGAACAAAATAAAATCTTCAAATCGTTTCCTTAAACTCCTTTTTTTTCGTTTTTCTTTCTTGAGAGATATGAAAATAAGGAGAAAATCTTTTCCTTGCATGTGAACCACACGTGTGCCACTTCAATAGTAAAAATCAAATCACCACACACGTGTACGATTTTCTGCCACATTTCCATAAATTCTTCTGTTATTTTTTTTTTATAATTTCTTTATCTACATGAAATCTCTGCAATAATTATTAGTTAATTGTGGTTGTTCTTCATTTAAATACTCTCATTATTGTAGAATACTTACTTCAGATTCACTACAATTTGACAGAAAAAAAAAAAAACAAAACGAAACTTACAATTAAATTTTGCTTTACTAGCATTAATTATATATATCCGGATTTTTTATATATATAGTTAGAACTTAGAAGAATGTTTTAAATTAATATGTTCTACCGTATAAATAAAATATTATTGATCATAATATGTTACGATTGGAACCACTAATAACACAAATAATACCAGAAAGATAGGTACTTCGCACGCTATTATTTCTCATGAATAATGTAGTTTTTTTTTTAATCAAATAATCTAGCTTTAGTGTTTTAAAATATATTGACTTATTTAGTAGTACTACTCTTTTAATGTCAGCATTTGTCATTTACATCATCAATACATACTTTAGGTGAAAAGTAAATAAAGGGAGGAAAAATAATAATTTTTACGTTAAAAAAAGTCAATTATAGATCTATTTAGGTGAAATAAAAAGAAACCTCAAATTTACACCCTTCTTAAGATTTGGTTAGTTGGTTAAGATTTAGTTCAAATATGTGATGCCAATTTATACACGATAACCTACTTCCAAAATAGAAAAAATAAGTATTTTTTACAAAAATAATAACAAATTAAATACTGAAATACTAAATATATCAAACCAGTTTCCATAATGATTCGTTAAAAAATCTGACCACCGTAAAAATGCTAAGGAGTGGAGATTAGATAGTAAATTAATTTATTATTTATTTTTCTGGTGTAAAGTCTCATTTTCCTTTTTAAATTTATACTGGAAATATTTTCTAATGTTGAAAACTTCAAACTCAAATTTTAGCTACAAAATAGTGTATTTCCGATTGTAATAAATTTGAAATAATTTACGGTGAATAATAATTAAGAGAATGTTGAGTATAATTTTTTGAACTAAATTAAGAGAAAAAAGAATGTTGTTAACAACTGTTTCTTTATTATTAAAAAACATCACATAGATCACTATAAAATAAAAATTTAAGGTTGGTAACAATTTTTTTTTTTTTAAACTGGGAGAGGGAACTACAAAATCAATATAAAGGTATTTTCAAGATCAAATATGTGATCGTGGATTGAATTGGATTACAATATCACTACGCCACCGACCTATTCGATAGTTAAGTTTACTTGTAAGTGATATAAATAAATTATTAATTTATCTTTGTTCCACTACTCGAGCCGTTTAAATGTCCAAATAGATTGGTGGTGCTTTGGTTATCTTTATGAGTGATATTTCATTTCAATCTCATAGTCATAGATTTATCATAAAAATCGGTATTTGACTCTCATATTATTTGAGAGTAATAGTGTCCTCATCTATATAGGATTTGTTGTCCTCCCCTCCCCAATTTGTACTAAAAAGAAAAAAGAATGATGACGAAATTTAATTTAAAATTTAATTAATTGATGATTTGTTATTTTGATTTTTAAATAAATTTCAATTTTAAAAGAAAAATTAGTAAAAAAGGATAAATTAAAATTGAACAATATGAAATACACAAATAGAGCTTAGAAATTATTTAAAATATATATATATATATCTTAGAAACTAAAACGATATATTTCACCGAAACATATATAAAAGAAAACATAGTAAAGAAAGAATTAAGAAGAAATAAAAATGGCTGAATGTAATTTGACCTCTCAATTTTTCAAAAAAAAATAAAAAAAAAATAAACTTGACCCCCTAAATTTTTAGGTTTCCTTTTCAAATTTCTTTTAATGGAGCATCCACGAGGTAGGCAGACGAGAGTAACTTAGGTGATGTATCGACATCATTTAAATTTTGAAGTCCACCTATGTGATTCAATGAAAGTCCATTTCTTATTTTTTACCTTAAAAAAATAGTAAGATAAAATTTAAAAAAATTAAAGTGTAGTTCTCATTTCTACATATGCATCACCTAAATTGTTCTCCGGGCATAATTTTTCATGATAAGAGAAATCAGAGTCATGCTCCTAACTTAATCTTGGTCATTAAAATCCCCAAGTGTTGAATAAATAAGTGATATGAGCTTTAATTAGTACATTATAATTTGAAGAGATACTATTTAAAGGGAAGTCTGGTGGTGTACTTTGTTGAGGGAAAGTTGTGGAGAATTTGACCACTGACTCTCACATCTCTTAAGTAGAAATTTATGAGTTTATACGTAAGGAACAACATATTTATTGATATGAGATCAATTTTGTCCTTAACTTGAACTAAAATGAAACAAACCTTAAACTTACACCAACAAAATTGATACTTCAACCATATTATATATATATATATGTTATATAAAGATTAATCAAATTATAAAAATGTTTAACAAATATCGAATAAACTATGCAGGGATGTTCGATTTATCGAGTGGAATAGATCATGAGAGAAATGAAATGCATTGATTTGGCAAGCAATGGAATTCATGCAATTCTTTTAGTTTTCTCAGTAAAAAACCGATTCTCCTAAGAAGAAGAAGCAACCATCAAAACCCTACAAAATTTATTCGGATTCAAAATCCTAGACTACACCATCGTAGTTTTCACAGGTGGTGACGAATTCGACGACAACGGCGACGTCACCTTTGAAGATTACTTACGCGAGTGTCCCGTGGCCTTGAAGGACATTCTACGGCCTACGAGAACCGGTGCCTTCTTTTCGACAACAAAACCCGAAGCGGTTCAAAAAATGATGAGCAAGTAAATAATCTTTTAACCTTTGTAAATGATGTGATAGCCAAAAATGGAGGCCAGCCCTTCACACACAACTTGTTTTTTAACTCGAAGCTTGAGGAGAAGTTAAATGAGGTAAAAAGCAAGCTCGAAAGTCAAATAGCTGAAGAGAGAAAAGCGAGGCGGCTTGCGGAAGAGAAACTGGTAGCTATGCAAAAGTAACTGGGGGATCAAATTCAAGAACAACATAAACTGATGCATCTCATACTTGAAAGGAGAGTTAAAGTTAAGATCGTGCCAAGAGATTCATCTTGCCCTATTCTTTGAGTTGCAAACATTATATCATACGATGTCACTCTATATATATATTTTGTTTAATAAGTGTGTTTAAGTTTTTATCAAAAAAATATATGTTTTAAGCTATAATAAATCGTGTGTTATAATAAAGGAAATGTTCAATTATATGGTATTTTATATACTGTATCGCAGGTATGCTGCTCATTTTAATAAAAAAAAATCAAATTATTACCACCTCTATTGGTTGTGGTTGATTTATTAGATGTTTTTTTAATTATTATTTTGTCCTTATTTTGAAAATATTCAACTCTGCATTAAATTGCTTATAAATTTTGTTATTGGACATTAATGAGAATTTATATCTTTAAATTATTATTTTATTAACATACTTAGACATATTTGGATAGAGAAGATTAGAAGTGAGGAAGTCAGAAGAGAAAGATTTGAGAATGATTAACCTCTTAATTGATGGTTGGTGTTAGGAGATAAAGTGATGAGAAATCCTTATATGAAGAAATTAGGGATAAAGATTAAGAGGGGAAAATGTAAGAAAGCATTGTTTACTTGTTAATTAAATTTAATGTCAAACAAAACATTGTTAAATTTTTTAAGATGGGACAAGATGGCTCTCAACAAGCATGATGTCCTTCCCTAATAGCGAGAACCTCGAACACCTTAGCCGACGAATTGTGACCTTAAAGAAAGCTTTTGCACATGAAAATAGAGAAATGCAGCATGCGTCACCCATGTGGCATAACCAGATCCATTGATTTTTTCTTTTTTTTAAAAAAAAAAAATTCTCCAAATTAAAAACAAAATCAATGGGTCAAATTTTGCCACATGGTGGCAGCATGCAAACATTTCTACATGAAAATATTTACCAATCCAATCTTGAATAATCCATCCTAGATCTCTCAATACACCATATTTTCAATTGCACTTTCTTTCAAATTTTTATCTAACTTCACATTTTTCATTGACTTCTTCATTACTTTTTATCACCGAGTTCTCTTCCCTATCGATCAAATTTTGTTTTTTGTTTTTAAACAACTATAATGCAATATATAGGTAAATTATAAGTTTGATACATATAATTTAAAGAAAGTTAGAGTTTAGTTCCTATGATTTAAAAAACTAGAATTTAGTCCTTATGATTTGAAAAAAGTTAAAGTTTAATCTCTATGATTTTAAAAATTAGAATTTAGTCTTTACGGTTTGATAAAATCTAAAAAATAGTCCTTATCATTTCTAATCGTTAGCGAATTGAGTATGTTTGAAGAAAATGTAAATTTATTTGTCTTATTGGAGCCATATACATGAACAAAACCTTGACAAAACTGTAAGCTTCCAAGCTGAACAGCTGAAGCTAAAAGAATCACCTGCTCATCTAACCTTAATTTCAAGGCATTGTACTCATCGGCAAGGTACTTTTTACGAAATTGCTAACTTTTAAACAGGTTCTAGTTGTAAGAAAAAATTAATTATTTTGAAAATGGTTATTGATTATCTAGGAACGCGAATGTGGAGAAGGGGAGCCAATCTTGTAGGCGACACGACCAATTTTATTGAAACCGAGCAACTAGTAGAGCATGAGGGTTTCAAAGCTTCACTGTTGCAAGTATTTTGCTTCTTGCAGAATATAATTACTGTTAACTTGAAACTTTGCTTTACACTAGTTGAACTTGCTTCGAGTAATAAAACCTCTAGTTTACGTACTATGGTTGTCTTAAAATAGGATTATTTAGACATGCCAATTAAGATTTAAAAATTGGTTTGTATTTTTTATAAACATAAATAATATTTTTTATCCAAAGATGAATTACCAAAATTATCTCTGCGCATTTTGCAGATTCGAGGTTCGATTCCTATACTCTGGGAGCAAATTGATGATTTGAGCTATAAACCGCAGCTTAAAATTGTCAATCATGAGAAATCAGTAAATTTAACTTTTTGGCCCTTTTTTTTTTATTGAATGTGTTAGAATTTTCACCCTCATAAATACCACCCACTTTTCTAATCAACAGTCGAAAGTTGTGGAACGCCATTTTTTTTTTATCTTTCACAACGGTATTGAGAAACGGTAGCGGTTGACTTAACTAATAAAGTACCATTTCTTATCCCTTTCCTCTCATGCTAAAAAGATACATCCATATGCATCAAGATTGGATTTTTAGAGAGGTTGTGTGAGGAAGTATGATAGGAGGCTAGGTTTTGCCTCCTTTTCTGCGCCGTGTTAATAGTCTTTTTTCTTTTTGTAATTATGATCTTGGTTTTCTTTTGTTGAATTAGAGTCTCTTTATGCAGTTAGTTGTTTAGGCTCCCTCTTGCTTTTTGGTTTTTGTTGGACACCTTTTTTGTCTTCTTAAATTTTTATGTGTGTCCTTGTATTTCTTTCATTTTTGTTCAACTCATTTCTTGTTTCCTTTGAAAATTTTGGAGAACAAAATGATAATACTTAAATTGGTCAAATTGTTATACTTTTTATTTTTGCTTGGTTATAACCTTTAATTTCTTGTTCCTATGGCTGTTTAAGTTAGAACATCTACATGTGCAAAAATGTGCATGTTTTAATGTTTCTTTTACAAGCCTCGTGATTTAACGCACTTTTTGATCTTCCCATGAGCTCATATAACTTTCCTTAAAATTCTTCTATTTTAGCATGGCGATGAAGGTCAACTGAATGCTGCGTTTGCTACTGAAATGCAAAATCTACCAAATGTGAGGTATAATAAAACATATGGAATCTAGCCAATAAGAATTGAGCTCAACTAACATTATGATCAGATAACCAAGAGATTACATGTTCGAATCCCCCACCCCCAAATGGTTGAATTCAATAAAACATATGGAATCTAGCCAGAGTTTTTCAGCTGGCACAATCCACTTCGAGGATAGTAAACAGGCTTCTAGTGCGCCTAAGTTTGAACCATATTCAGTTCTTTTTTCTTAATAAATAAAAAACTAAGGCCCCGTTTGATAACCATTTTATTTTTGGTTTTCTGTTCTTGTTTTTAATAATTTTAAAACATGTTTGTTTGATAACTAATTTTGGTTTTTGTTTTTAAAATTTTAAAAACGTTTTTAAAATATTAAAGAAATTCTAAAAGCTAGAAAAATAGCTTTTAAAAATAGGTTTTTGTTTAAATAAAAGCATGAAAAAATCAAGAATAAATAGTAAAAAACTAAAAAAAATAAATCAAAATGTGATGTTTGAAAACAAAAAATCGTTTTCAAACATGTTTTTTGGTTTTTAGTTTTTAAAAACATAAAACTAAAATCAATTATCAAACATATAAAAAAAAACAAAAAATGAAAAACTAGAAACATAAAACAAAAAACGAAATGGTTATCAAACGGGGCCTAAAATTTTCAATTGTTGAGTGAAAGTGAAAATACGTCATAGTAAACATTCCCCTCAAATTTATGAGCTCACAAGAATCCACCATGTATCTTAGCTCACAAAATCAAGTTCTGGGTTGGTAGTTAACGTGTTTAACTTTTCTTTCTGCCGTCTTTTTTTCTGGTTGGGTTATGTGTTGTCCCTTGTATTAGATTTGGTTTGTTAGCAACATTCGAGTCTCTGACTTTTGGTTGTGGACCCTATATTTCCTTCTACCTTCCCAATTCTCGCTCTTTTTTACCTCCATCCTACATGACATCATTTAACTATTTTCGTATCATTGTTTCATATAGAGCTCAAGCATTGGTTGCTTGGTCAACAATTTGTAAGGTTACATTCTGGAGTTTGAAATATTTTGGAAAAGTTTGTCTTTGGATTTCATTTCTTGATTGGTGGTGATTGAAATTATTGTCTTTGTAAGGAGATGATGTGACCACACTCGTACCATATTTTTCTGGATGTGCATGTTTTCCCTCTATCCTTCACCACAACGTCCAACTTTCTTTTTCCAGTCCCTTCCTACAGCTAAAGCATTGGTTTCTAGTTCCCACAATTTTTTGGATTACAGTCTCAAGTTTGAAATATATGGAAGAACATGGCCTGAATTTTTTAATTCAGTTTTCTTGTTTGTGGTGATTTGGAATTTTTGTCTTCTGAAGGGATGTGGCCACACATCATGATATCTGGATATGCTGGTGTTTAGTACGAATGTAGTAAAAATTTGCACCACATGATGGTAACCATTGTTAGGTGCTGTCTCAACGTCTGGTTTTAGTTGCATACCATTTTTTAATCATTATTTGAGAAAAATTAAAGGTGCCCTTTCATTTGTTACAGACATGTTCCCTTTGATTTTCATCATGTCTGTGGTAGCTCAAAATTCGACATCCTGCAGGTTCTATACAATCAAATTTCTGAGGATTTTGAAAATCAAGGGTAATATGGATGGAAATTCCGGATACATTTCCTTGAATATTAAGAATACAAAAACCAAGTATTCTGGCTATCCATAATTCAGTTTTTAACCATTACTAATCCAGCTGAGCAGATACCTTATCATAGATCCAAAAGAAAATATACTCCAGGAGCAAAAGGGAGTTATTTGATCCAACTGAATCGATTGTTTGGATAGAACAAATGTTACTCAGGTTTGTTAGAAGAGGATGAAATTCACTTCAACTACTCTATGACACGTGCTAAAAGTAAAACTAGAATCACCCTCTGTCTCTTATGTTATTTCTCTCTCTTTAATAGTGTTTTCTGGCTAAAAAATCTTTATCAAAGCAATTGCAGAGGATTGGACTACTTACATCCGATGAATGCTTTACACAAAATTTAAAACATGTAAGCCTCATGTTTCATTAGAAGTCTGCATGGCTGCAAAATACCTTCGCGTCTATGAGACATAAAGTCACGTATATCTACTAAACTATATATTAACTTCCTAGTGTAGGCCGAGCAAGGTGACGAGATAAGTCTCGAGTATGCTGGTACTCATGCTTTGAAAGGAGACTTAGTGAGGTCAGGTG
>JBBMKA010016626.1:0-30854 GCA_037833695.1 Sechiopsis laciniata
CAAATAGAAATTTTAACAACTCTACCTTTTTGGAGGTATATATATATATATATATATATATATATATATATATATATATATATGATGTGTGTGAAACTCCACATAATTAATTTTTAAGTAGAGATGTCCATCATAAAGTCGTTTGACTCTATTGTAATGTCGTTAAAAATAAAAAAGTAAAATCGAGTGGTTGTTCAATAAGAATTGTCGAAATCCCCCACTTTAAAAATGACAATAGTTTTATAATCCATCCAAATTTTTGGTTAAAATGTAACTTGTATTTGTTCATTACCAGGTATTTTATTAACCAGAGCCACATCTCCTTCAACAAAATTGGGATTGGATCAATGAAATTTGGCGTCAAAACTATATTCAAACCAAAATATTTTAAATTAAAATTATGTAAATTTGGTCAATTACAAATTTTAATTAAGTCATACATAATATCACCGGAGCATTCCTCTTTTTAACCCATCAATTATGAGTTTGATTTTTACTATTTAGTTCATGTGTATCACATAGTTTATAATATATATCTTTTGAACTTTCAAAATTATACGTTTTTTTTTTAATAAAGAGAACATAAAAGAAGTATGAGGATTAAAAAAAGAAAAAAAAAAGACTCTTCCAAACACATAATTAAAAATTTATAGATTTTTGAAAGTATCAAATAAATGCAACATTAATTTCAATTATTAGTAATTGACATTTTGACAAAATTTATGATCGAACTTGTAATTAAATAGTATATAAACTTGTAGACATTTATGTTATGTTCACATGAGCTAGATTCACGGGATGTAATTGGAATGTCGTGAAGTTCTATAAGTTGATTTAGTGATAAAAAAATGATTTTGGTATCATAAAGCCATTATAAGAAAACAAGCTAAATCTACCATAATTATCTATTTTAAAATTAATTTTTTTATCCATATACAACCAAATTAAAAGTGGTACATTGATGCTATTTGGTAAAAATAGTTAAAATACACGTAAACTATTTTAAATCCTCTAAAAAAAAATTAATAATTGAAATGTCATGGCATATTATGATATCCTCATATCTAATAAAAGGAGGTGGTTCAAGAATTCCTAAGTTAGGAGTATGAGAAAAGGTTTGATTGGTGTATTATTGGATGAGGCATTTTCCCAATCAAATCATAGTGTCCTTTTATTTATAATATCATATGAAATGAGCTGTTACTGTCGCATTTCTGTGTCACACCCATACATAAGACTTCAATTTAATGTTTGATATTTACAGGACATGTTTTAACAGTCTGCCAACTCCTTATGTTGATATTTGGCAACATAACGGTCATCCACATTAACTGCAATTTTTTTTTCTTTTTAATTTTCTTTTTATTCTCCTCCACATGTTTTCCTAAATTTGTTTTCTTGATCACTCATTTAATCATTATGATAATATTAGTGTCAATTAATTGGTTCTAATCATTCAGGTGTAACACATTAGCTGAGTAGTTTTTCTCATAATTTAGACATGTCTCAATAATTGTAAATGCTAATCGCCGATTGTTGAATTACAAAACTAATATGTATTTAAATTTTAAAATATTTATATCCATATTTATTAATACGTTTCCATACTTATTATCAATATTCATTAATATAATATTATTTATTATTAATACAATAGTATTATTAATATTTATGGTTATGGTTTGTTATTTTTTTTTTTTTTTTAAGTAACTATATTTGTAATTATTTTTTGAATTTGATTAATCTAATAAATTTTCCTAATAATAATAATAGATAAACAAGGTAATTTTATTGTGTTAGACAATTCGATTTTTCATGTTTTTTTTTTTTTTAAATTCTACAATAATTGAGTGGATGGAAATGGTAATTTTTTAGTTAACATATACTTATATCTAATTAGAATATTACTTTTGACTAGTTTTACAAAGCCTCCTATTATATATCAATATAAGACATCTATTTTATTTTGTAGGGACTGAAATTGAGATTTCAGTTTAATTTATAAAAAGATAACTAACTTTTAAGATTTTTAAAATTAAATGGTTAAATAACTATGGTGAATCTTTATTTAAATGGTTAAAAAAAATTTCTTAAGTTATTTAATTATCCCCCCACACACACTTTTATATAT
Source organism: Sechiopsis laciniata (assembly GCA_037833695.1). NCBI lineage: Eukaryota > Viridiplantae > Streptophyta > Magnoliopsida > Cucurbitales > Cucurbitaceae > Sechiopsis > Sechiopsis laciniata. The sequence goes on from JBBMKA010016626.1 coordinate 2,132, forward strand.
ATAAGAGTTTAAAGTAGTTCAAATATATTAAATTTTTATAAAATACATCATAGATCATTAAACAATTGACAAAAGAGTAAAGTTTTTTATATGGACTATATTTCACAAAGGGATAAACACCGACGATATAATGCAAAGAAGAAATTCCACTAAAACTCTTAATCCGTTCGGGTGTTACCTTTGTGGCAAAGCTGCCGAAAACAGTTTGCACTTGTTTTTGAAATGCTCCTTCTCTACTGCACTTTGGTCTAATCTTCCTGCTAGGTATATTGACAATTATAGTAACATTTCCAACTTGGAGCATTTTTTATTCGGTTGCTTTTATTTCAACACCGGATCTCAGCGGTTGGAGCTTCTTACTAATTTAAGAGGGGCCACTCTTTGGTGGATATGGAAAGAAATGAATTCGCGAATTTTTGCTACCAATCATCAACACTCATCTGCAACCAACCTCTGGGGACAGATCACTCTTACAACAGCGGAATGGAGCTCTAAGTCAAATTTTTTTTGTTAATTATAGTATATCAAACATTGCCAACAACTGATATCCATTTTTGTAACTTCTTCTGCTTCCCTTTTGTTTCTCTCCCTCTCTCCCCTCCTCTCTTTCTTATTTAATAAAGCTTTTAGTATCTTTTCTCCAAAAAAAAAAACACTTGACAAAACCTTAAGTTTAAAATTTAAAATTCAAAATTCATATAGGTATATAATAAAATAACATTTAAAATATGATTTTTTTTTTTAATTCAGAAAGTGAAAGAATTCAAATTTATATATATTGAGTTCTACGATAATTGGAGGTTGGAGAATTCAAAATCATAATTTTCTCGTTCATGAATTGTCAAATCTATATCTTCTTTATTATATATTTGGACATTCTCACCATAGAAATCTCTATTTGTAATATAGTAAATATCTTTTGATGGTTTTCTTTTACATGCCTATAGTAAGTTAATCCATGCATTGAGCATATACGGAAACCATAATTTGGTAGTTAAAAAGTGTTGTCACCTATCTAATCATATCAAGAAACATATTGTAGAACTTAAAATCCTACTCTTATATTATATTATATTATATTATATATATATATATATAATTAATTAATTTCATAAATATATAGCATATAAAATCACTATCTCATTCTTAGATGCAGCTTTGGATTGGACACATCCTATGTAAGCAATTTGGTGTACTCTTTGAATTAAAATAAAAAATTGTCTACTCATTTGTGAAGCCTTCTTAAATTGTCGAGCACGTAGATGAATTATACAAAATAGCATAACTTAAAAATCGTGCACACTTTCGTACTCTTCCAAATTGTTTTAAAATAACATTAACCAAATTATAAGGCATTGTTTTGCTGCTAATTGTATATGCATGACAATGTTTGAAAAATAAAAATCCAACCATAGATATTTAGATTGAAAATTCAAGTTTGTAATCTTTTGAATAACAACCTGTCGTACATCATATCAATTAATCTTAACTCTGATTAGCTAATTATTTAATATTGATTGTTATAGCCTCCATTTTTGTAATTGCCATGTAAGAAGAACTAAAATTGTCACGATAGCAACATATGTATGTGGTAGCACCTGAATCTAATATCCATTGAAGAAGACGGAGAAAGGAGAGAAAGAGGGGAAAAGAATGGTGCGGAAGAGAAATGAGGGGTTTTGACTTTAGTCAACTGAAATCATAATAAAAGTAAAACTTGGCACTTTTATACAAAGCTCACTAATTTGTTAAATAAACTAACTGGTCAATACAAACATAACAAGATAATAATTATCAACCCATCATATCAATTAAACAAATTAACTAATTATTTCATATTTATTCTTATAGCCTCCACTTTTGTAGTTGCCATGTAAAGGATGTCCATTTTTAATAGTAAATTTACATATTAAAATTAAAGGAAAGGTTGAATTTATAGTTTTTTTTTTCTCTTTTTTTTTTTAAGTCGCCCTTTCACCAACCTATTTTTTGCAACTAAAAATGCCTTATAAAAGTAATAAAACTAAGACAAAAATTGAATTTTGTTATTTTATTATTTTAGTTCTACCATAATTTGAAACAACTCTTGATCATTACATGTACATTGATACTGTCCAATAAGAATAATAGTTCAACGACATTCATGTATATTTAATGATTAAAAGATTTTGGACTCGACTCCTTCCTCCCTCAATTATTGGCATTGAGCTTTATTGATTATGAATAATATCATAATGATATGAGATGCAATTCTTTAAAATAAAATAAGTTCAAAATCTTGCAAAGTCAAATTAGGCAAGCACAATGATAACAAATGTTATTGGATTAATATATGAACGGGACCCACCAAATCATCATTTGGCATATTAAAAAAAGAGGTTTTTTCATAAATAAACCATATATAAAAAGTATTTGTAAATATAGGTGACTTGAAAAATACTAGGAAAGATATTTTTTTTTTTATTACATTATAAATTTTGCAAATAATCAATTACAAGAATACCCTCAAATAGTTGGTTTTTAATTTCGGAAGGAAAAATCATAAAAGGGAAACCGTCTCACATTCCAATCAATCACGCGCGAATTTAGGAGCATTAATTATACCATATTCCATATCCACAAACTCCTAAATTAGCGTGCATTTATTACGAAAATTAAAGACAATATTTTACGAAAAAAGAAACCATCCTTTCATTTATTTTCTTCTGAATTTTCCCTCATTTTGTCTTCTTCTTGATTTCTCTAGAAAAATCCTCCGGTTGCACAATCTCGATGACGTTTCAACGTTCTTGCAATTGATCATCGAAATAAAAAACACGACGGAAGACGAACTGAAGTTCATCATACGGTAGGTTTATAGTTATGTTTAGTTTTTAGGATTTTTTTAAATACAGTCAATCTGTTGTTCGATAGTGGGGAGTGAGGGGATTCTAGAGATATGAGTGTTGTAATCTTGGAATTTTGTAATAATCGTCAATAAATTAGAGGGTATTGTAGTTTTTGTGTCAAACTAAATGACTTAGTAAATGCATATACTGTATAGTGGTTGTCGGATGAGATTTTAACTTTTCGTTCTGATTTTTTTCAAATTTATTTACTGCATTTTTGTATACTACAATTGGTATAGTTAAGTGGGTTGTATTTGTTCATTTGGGTATTAAAATGGTGAAAGCGGGGAAAGGGGGAGATAGGACACAAAGGGAAGTTGAAGTTGAAATAGGTATGAATACTAAAAATAGTGTTGAAAAACAATGTGGAAAGGAAGAAATAGTGTTTGAAAATACGGTAGGAGCAGGTACAGAAAGGACATATACCGTAATAGCACTTTTCGGTTACGATTTTGAGGTATAGACAGTTTGATACGTTATATACTGTATTGTATACATTGTTCTTATTGGTTAATTACATGTTTACTGTAGCAATTAGAGGGAGAAGAAACTGAAGTGAATTTAGATGACGTGCTTAGAGAGTCCAGTGATGAAGACGATCATATACAGGCGGATGACGTGTCTGTAGTAGAAGATGACGTGCATGGAGAGTCCACTATATGCAATATAGATTGAGATGCTTGAAGAACCTATAAGAAGAAGTTGTACTTTATCACTAACATGTCCACAAAGTACTATAATATATTATTATACGTATACTATAAATGTGTAGACAATACGGTATTGCATAATGAATATGTTATGATTACAATAGAAGTTTAGAAGATGTACTGAATTTGAATAGAATGAACAGAAAACATTATTTGTACCGTATAAGTCATACATGATCTATAATACCTATTATGAAAACGTATAAGTCCACAAATAAAATTTGATACAGTAACGTGAAAGGTTTGCTTGTGATTAAATAGTATATTCCAATAATCAATTGGAGAAAGTTGGCCTCATATATAAACATAAATCTTTAGCCTATAGTATAGACAAAATCTAGAAATATGGGTGACAAGGAGCCTTAATATATCATATTAATTTCTTTGACATTAATATATTATAAAATTAAGTAGTATGTTTTGTGATAATTCGAAGAAGTATGTGTAAAGTAATCAAAACATTCATATAAAAAATGAACCTGCGTGATAGTTAAAATTAGACTAGACTTAAAATAGATATTTGGTTAATTTTTTTGAAGTGACTTTGGAGTTAAAATGGTCTTGAAAAAACTAAGAAATGACAAGTTAATCTATAGTACCACTTTAATTTCGTAGGAGAGTATGTCACACGACAATGAAAAAGTTGTGGTTCTAAAAAAAAGAAAAAAAGTTGTGAACAAATTGGTTTTATGAATATCAGAAAAGGAAAAATCTGGTAATGTTATTCTATATTCGAAATCAGAAAACAGATAACAGACGGTGTTTTTTTTTTTTTTTTTTTTTTTTTTTCAATTTCTTTATTATTATTATTATTTTTTAATTATGTTTTGGTTGTGTAAAACGACTAAAATTCATGAGTGGCATTTTTATCATGTCATCGATTATTTAGTTTGTCTTTTATTTTTAATGAAAACAATAAGGAGTGATATAAATTCGAATTCCTTCCAATGGTTGTAAAACTAAAAAATGAAAAAAAAAGGCAAGGACTAAATTTTGATTTTATTTAAATTTATGATTGACCACCTAACCAACATGTGTTTCATCCGTTTAGTTTGGTATATTTATTCTGGCTTTAATAAAAATTTCATCCTCTATTACAAACTTACAATTTTATTTTACTTATATATTTAAACTTTTAAACATTTTATTTCAAATATCAAGCTTTTAAAAAAATAATAATAATAAAACATCGATCTTATCATAGCTTATTTTTTAATATATAAATTTGATAGCTAAATTATAGAAAATACTCCTATATTATTTGATAATAATATGTATAAAAAATATGTTCAAACTTCGTAAACTTTAATATATATATATATTATTTTTAATATAAAAAATAATTACCAACGACAGATTCAAATTCATGATTTCTTATTGAAAGGGTTAATGGATTAGTGGTTTAACACCACAGTCATAGATTTGATCCTGAAAATCAGTATTTGACTCTCCTATTATTTTAGAGAAATAGTGTTGGCGTGAATCAATTAAGTTATTGGTTGGATTGATGATCAATCTTATAGTGACACTTAGTTTTAACTTTACCCAACTAATTACTGTTTTCCATCATTTTTTTTTTTGTAAAGTAACAATAGTTTAGACTAAAATCGGTAATCAATTAATTATTAAGTGATACATGATATTATTAAACTACATTATTTTTCGTATGTTTTGTTAGTTATGATGCACCTTATATTTCTATGTTTAATGATATATTAATGATGGTTAAAGGAAAATCCAGCCTCACAGCCTGGTGGTCAGCGTAACAATAATGACATTTGTCAATATACCAACCTTGCGTATCCTACTCATACGATAAATTGGACATGTTTTGCTCCCTCTATTGATAGATCAAGGACCCTCCTGCTGTCATCATGACAAGACTCGAGGAAGAAGCCCTGGCTAACTCCGTGCCAGCAGTTGTGGTGAGACGGAGGAGGGAGGCAACTGTTCTTCGGAATGATCGGGCGTAAAGCAGTTTAAAGCAAACTTAGAGTTTGAAAAAATGATTTTTAAATTCTAATGTTAATCTTAATGCAAAGAAAAAAATAAAATTTGAATATGACATCGATAGTGAATCATCTATAATTTATTTTTGGGTAAATTATAAGTTGTCCCTAAGGAACTAAATTCTAATTTTTGAAATCATAAGAATGGATGAAGAAAACTCCAATTTTTGGACGAAGGTTTGTTCTCCTACGGATATGCGAAAATAATGTTTTGAGATGGAGAGAGGAACAAACCATTGTGTGGGTATTGTGCTTCGTGAGGAGTTAGTTTGAATGAGAATTATTTTGAGTAGTTAGAAATTTGAGATTTTTATTATAAGTCGTTTGGATATAGATTTTTATAGAAGAGTTGTAGCCAAAAACTCGTTTAGATGTAGTTTCTTTGTAAAAAAATTAGAGACAATAAGTTATTTGGATGCAGATTTGAAATGAGGAGTTATTTTAAGTAATTAAAAATAAATGATTAGAAATGTGTAATTTAAAATGAGTTATTTTGAGTAGTTATAAATTAATTATTATAAATAAATAGTTAGAAGTTAGGAGTTATTTTAAGTAGTTAAAAATGAGTGGTTAAAAATGAAGAATTATTCTAAATAGTTAGAAATGAGAAATTATTTTGAATAGTTATAATAGATCATGTGCTTTTTTGAGAAATAGCGAGCAAATGCTCAATGTAATCTTCTTTAAAATTGACAACTCAACACCCATGGAGTTTTTTAATTTCATTTTTTTATATGGATAAATTTTAAGATTTATTGAAATTAAATTGATTAAAATTATATATTTGAAAGATGAAACTTTAAGGTTTAGAGACCATAAAAGTAATAACTCAATCGATATAAATGTGAATCTATAATTAAGAGTTTATGAGTTTAAATGTCCATTCCACTTATTGAAACATTAAAAAAAATAATAATAATAAATAAAAAATAAAAATTGATACGATGTATTGAATTCAATCCAGTTGAATAAGTAATGTCCCCGTAAATAACAATTTATCAAGTATTGTCCCCATACATAACAATTTATCATTTTCGGGAAGAATTTTGTTTGAAAATAAAAATCATTTGCTTTGAATGACAATGGGTTTATAAAGAAGAAAAAGAGTGGAACAAAAAAATAATAAAAAGGAATGATACACAAAATTGTGCTTCCACTCTTCCAAGTAAAGAAATCGGGAAATAATACAATAGGTACAACTATTTTCCATATTTAAAATATTTTTAAAAATGAAAACGTGTAAAATTAAAAATAATTACAAATATATTTACTTTAAAAAAAAAAGTAAATATAGTTATTTATATTGATGAGTTATTACGTATTAATGATTAGATGTAAATATAGAATCATTCCCTTTTAAAAATTAGTTAAAGTTGAAATATCTTTTTGTTAAATTTGCTAAGTCTTTTTTTTTTAACAATTGCTTATTGTTGTTTGAATGAAAAAGCTAATGCATTGTTTTATAACCATTTGTTTTTATTTTTTAAATTTAAAATTATTTTTACTTAAATTATTTTCGTAATATTTCATTTTTCATTAAAAGGTATATGAATTGTAACCAAATTTCAAAAATCACAACTAAATTTGTGAAAAGGATGTTTTAGTTTTTTAATTTTGATTTAGTTTTTAAGAATGTAGGTAAAATATATTTATCAAAATAAAAAAAAATCATAAATTGAAATAGTTATTGATTTAGATTTTTAATAATAAAAAAAATAAAATGATTTTCAAGCAGTGTTGAATTTTTGTTTTTGAAATTTATATTTGTTTCTACCCAATTTCGTTACAAAACAATAAAATATTTGAGATCTTAACAAGATTTCAAAAATTAAAAGAATTATTTAAAACCTACTTTGTTTAATTTAAATTTTAAAAATAAAAATAAAAATCCAAAAAAGTAGATTTCAAAATAAGTAGAGACATAAACTATAGATTTCAAAATTGCCTTTAATTGCCCCCATGCCATTACAATAATGAAGCTGATAATTTTGTACGGTTGGATATATGAGAGATTGTAGAAATACATCGCCTTTTGTATTCGACATTTATGAGAATCACATAATTTTAAAACTTAAATCAAAATACAAACTCATTAAGTAATTTGTCGAGGAACCGTTGGTATCATATGCTAAATTTTAAAATAATATTCTTTTCAGATAAACCAACTTGGCCGCTTGATCAGGGAAATGAAAATGGTTACTAACAAAAAAGATAATAATAATAATAATGATAATAATAATAATAATAATAATATTCGTATTCATAATTTATCACCCAACATAATTTTAAGATTTTTTTTTTTGAAAAACACCCAACATAATTGAAGAATGATTGAAAAATAAAATTGACAGAATAGTTAAAGAGAACCTTAAGATATAATAAATTATGAATACAATTCATAATAAACATCTATCTATGATTTATTCTTTAAGAATAGTGGGCATAAAATTACCTTACCTGAACATTTCTTATATGGAAGTTCTTTTGTTTATAGCCTAGCACTCAAGATGGGGAAATCATCACTAACATTGCAACAACAATTTTATGATAGATTTGGAGAGAGAAACTTAAGATTTTTTTTACAACAACCCTATACAAAGGAATCTTTGGCAAATTTGAGAAGATATTGACAGCTTCTTGGTGTTCTATATTTTTTTTCTTTCTTTTTTTGTAAATTACTTTCTTGATACTATAATTAAAAGTTGACATGTTTTTTTTGTAATTCTTTTACCTACTCAACATAGCTGTATATTATATAATCTCCTTTTCTAAAAAAAAAAAAAAGATTACCAACGTGGAATGATATACTATTAATAACCTCAATTCATAAATTAACACAAATTGTACTTATTTCTATAATTAAAAAAAAAAGTTTTAAATATTTAAAAATTAGCTAACAATTTAAATAATTTTATTTAAAAAGGAACAAAAGAAGAAAAAAAAATAGCATCAGATAATCCCTTCCCTTCTAACACTTCAAACAACTGAAGACTTTTATGCATCTTTCCCTCTTAACCTCTAACTCAATTTAAGATTTTTCTACCACATTCTTTTCCAACATCAATCTTCTCAAATACCTGATTAAATTTTTGTAGGTTTGGGTGGATCCAAATCACCTATTTATGTTCGATTGAAATTTATGAATCAATAATTCACGTGAAGTTTTGATACAATATTAAATAATATAATTTTACTTCAAAATTAATTGATAGTGAGTGAAGTTGTTCATATATCTTATAAGGATGTTCAAAAACTCTCCGCTTTTCAATGTGAAACAAAGACAACAAAATGCTAATTTCCAACAATAATCATATTATCAATTTGTTACAATTAAAAATTAATCTAACCATCATTCTATTATAATATCGGTAATATTTTTATTATCTCAACAACTAAAATGAAATATTATTAAAATATCAAGCTAAAAATTTGATTTTAGGGTAAAATACGAGTTTAATCCTTATAATTTGAAAAAAAATTACAATTTAGTTCTCATAATTTCAAAAATTAGAATTTAGTGTATATAGTTTGAAGAAATATAGAATTTAGTCAATATAATTTTAAAAACTAAAATTTAGTTTGTTTGGTTAGATAAAACCTAAAAAATAATCATTGTCATTTATAATCGTTATCAAATTAAGTACTTGAAAGTTAATTATCCGTATATAATAATGAAATTATGAATTAAATGATTGATATAATAAAAAGAAAATCATATCATTTATGCATTAATGATCTATATATTTAATAAGCTAACGATTACGTACAATAAAAATTATATCTTATATTTTATAAAATTAGAAAGACCAAATTTTAATTTTTAAAATCATATGACTAAATTAACTTTTTCAAATCATACGGGACAAAATCCATCGTTCTTCAAATTATAAATATTAAATTTTAGATCGAATTCTAACTTTTTAAAGTATAAGAAGCGACTAAATTTATATTATTAAAATAACTGAATACAAATTACTGAAATGAGTAAAAAGATAGTGGAATGATGTGAAGTATGAAGATTGGGCAGAGAGCAGTGAAAAATTATATAATGTATAATAAATGAAAAGGGAAAGTAATTTTGGGGGAGTAGTAAAAATGGGTTTAGGGTAAAAAGAAGAAAGGTGGGAGTGGAGATGTGTCAGTGAGTGAGCCAAAATGCGCGCGATAACTCCGCCGGTTCATCTCTTTCTTCTGCAACTCCCACTTCACTTCCACCTTTTCCATCTAAACCCTAAACAATATTAATATAAAAAAAAAAAAAAAAAAAATCAAATTTTGGTTCCAATCTTCTGTCACGTCAAGTTTAGAGTGTGTTTGGCTAATGAGAATGAGTATACGAATATGAAATGAGGAATATTTATATGCTCCCTCAACTGCATGCATCCACCAATTTACTAAATTTTAGTCATTCAATTTTGAAGAATAATTATTTAAAAGAAAAAATAAAAAAATGGATGATTAAAATTTAACCACCTTAACGGTTGTATACTGTCTGGGCAACATACAAATATTCCTCATGTGAAAATTAGGAGAGAAAGAAATGAGAATGATTATAGAGAGTGATTGTTGGTATTTGAAATGGAAGAAATGAGTGTGGAGAAAATAAAATAATATGTTTGATGAGAGTAAAAAATAGTTATGAAGAGAATAAAAAATTGTTATTTTAAGAATAAAAAATTGGTCAAAGAAAACCTTGTTTGCATAAGGTGATGGGATAATAGAAATGTGATTCTTCAATTTTTCGATGTGAGATAATATAAGTATCTCCAACAAATAATGATCAGAATCATAATTGGTTTTTTTTTTTCTTTTTGAATTCTACAATATTTGAGAATAGAAAGACTCCCGCTGATGACCTTGAATTATAAGGTTAATGCTAAACCACTAAACCATTGCTCTAGTTGGTTGAAAATTCTAAGACACGTGAGCTAACAACCAAGAAATTGAATATAACTAAGTTCTAAATTTTGCAAAGGCACACACAACAAGCAAAAGATAAACAAAAAGACCTCTCTTTTTTTTTCTTTTTTTTTCCTCTCCTTCTCTTTCTTCCTTTCAATTCAAATATCTATACAAAATCCTTCATCTCTCTTTCAATCTATTTTCTAAACCATTTTTGTCCGATCTTCCAAACCCTAATTAACCATAGAGACCCATGTGGGAGATGGGGTCCAGTTGAACCAGGTATTTAGGGACAAAGATGGGACTCTTTGTGGGTCCCATTCCCTAAACCCCTCCATCTTCTTTTCTTTTCTTACTTTACACACACACATAGAAATATATACAAACAAATGAGCCACAAAAGTTTTTATTTTTCTAGTTGATGGGTGATGCTGCCCCAAGAACCTTTCTGTTTGATTTGATGCTCTATGGGACCCTCACTTTTACTAATTCCACTTTACATTTCAAATCATCTCCTTTACTTCTCAAGGGCATATTTGGAATCAACAAAGAGTTCTAATCAGTTTGGAGATGTTTGGAAGAGATAAAATCTAGTTCGATTAGAGAAATAAAAGTAGTCGGGAGTGAAAGTGACAAAAGAATCTTCATTAATATGAAAGATTAAGGTGATTGAAAGTGGAAATGATAGAATACCTTGTTTGATATGAGAGGAAAGGAGTCGGTATTCAAGAGAAGTACCATTTACCTCTCCTACCAAACAAGTTTAAGAAGAAAAAAAACACTCTCATCCCAAACCTCTAGGTTTCCACATATACCAAACATCCCTTTAGGCCACTCTAGATTTCAAGTTTTTACCATGTCCATTATTTTGGGATCCATCTATGTAAGTTGCCCTTTTACCTCAATAATAACATTTATTCGTGTGGATCTTGAATGATTGGATCAACGTCTAACCTTACAATATTTGAATGTCAAAAAAATTTATAGATATATACTTATGAATTGAACCCGTAACCTCTTGAATCGTCAAAACCCCCATTAACCACTGGCCAATTCAAGATGGTTTTATTCATGTGGACCTAAGATTTTTCCTTCTTTTATGCCTGCAAATTTCCCTATTAACCTGGGCCTGTACCTCACTCCGGCCCAATACTTTTCATCAATTGGGCCCAGATTTTAAAACCGATGTGTAACAGGTTTTAAGGATAGTTTCCATGTAGACACAACCAACAACACCACACATGTATTTATTATTTTCAATGGAATGGAAATTACAGATTACAAATCACATAGTCAAACTTGGATCTCTTTTTAAATTTAAAAAAAAGAAAAAGAAAAAAGAAAAAATAACAAACCCCACATCTTTGGAAATGTATGCAGCGTCATGTGTTGAGCACAAGCAGTTGGTTTTCACAGCTCTATAGATATCTCCACAGGTAAATCTCCCTTTTCCACCACAAATGACTTTGAGATCTTCTTGGACTTGCCATTCACAATCTGCACGTTATATGTTCCCTCGTAGCCTCTAAATTTGAATTCACACTTCTCGTCGATCTGCCCGCTTGCGTGTGAAAGCCATTCATGTTTCAGCGCGACGTATCGTTTTCCCGCTTCGTTGATCTCGCCTTCAGCATTCACCAAATGAGAATTGTCCCGGCTCATAAACAGCTCCCAAAATCCCCATAACATTATACCTTCCACTGCAGGATGGGCGTAAGCTTCTCGAAGCATCACTTCCAAATCATCGGCTCTAACGTATTCGTTGATCGAAGACACGTCGAGTTCCGTGAACCAGATTGGAAGTCCAAGAATTCCCATTTTATCTAATGCAGAACTAACAACTGGTCCCACTGGACTATCAATATGTCCTTGGATCCCAATTCCTCCCACTGGAGCACCTTGCTCCTGCAGTCGAAGAATTTGCTCAATGTACTTCTCTGGACAAGACCTGGTGTCGCTTCCGTCCTCGACGTGGTAGTCATTCACGAATAGGAGAGCGGACGGATCGAGTTTGTTAGCGTTCTTGAACATGTCAGCGCGGATATCTTTCCCGAGATGATCTTGATAGAATGATCCATGCAGCATCTCATTGTTGACATCGTAGTGCTTGAACTTTCCCTTGTAGCGAGTCAATAGGCTCGTGAGGCGGTTTTGAACCGCGGCCATCATATCGTTCTTGTTCAACGATTGAATCCATTGCTGAACCGTGTCCTGCACTTCCCAGAAGATGCAGTGACCACGAGTCTCTATGTTGTGGCTATTGCATAAATCCAACAACTCATCAGCGTCCTTGTAGTTTAAGTTTCCTTGTTGTGCCTCTGTCCAATACCACTTGAGCTCGTTTCCAAACACGGCCCAGTTGAAATTCTTTTCGAAGAAGTTGACAAAATCTTCGTTGTCAATGTTTGTTCTACTAATACATGTCCCAAAAGGAAAACTGTTCTGCATTTGTCTGACTTTTATGAACGTGCCAGTGGAGCTCGATCCTGAGAACTTGAGGGTAATATCTCGCCGTCGGATCTGCGGTTGTCCAAATTTAAATGATGAAATCGCAATCGGCATTCGCTTGCTTAATGATATTAAACATAGTAGAAAGGTTTAAATGATGCAGAAAATGAAACCTGAAGAATTAACTGATGTTAGAAACTAATATTGCACACCAAACTATATAACCATTTACCTGCATGTAGTTTACTTTAGGAAGAGCAATATATATATATATATATATATATATATATATTTCTTTTTTAATTCAACAACAATTGGGGTACGGTTTCGAATCTGTAATTTCTTGATTACTAGGTCGTGCATGATGTCATTGGAGCTATGTTCCTTTTGACGTAAGCAAATACATTAGGCAAGAATATTGCACCAAGATGTCAAATTTCATTCTTACAGTATTAATATTTTATAACTTTTTCCTTTATGTGACTATGTGTATCTATACATGTTAGGATTTTATATTAGAAAAGTGAGGACACCTCGGTATTTATAAGATAGATGACCTAATCCACTCATAGTCATTGGTTTTGAGATGAAACCTTATACAATATCTAATATAGTATCATAACCTATTAAACATAAACATGTATTTGGTCCGACAAAATGAAATTCATATCCAATCCAAAATTGGTGAACTTAAAGAGACACCATCTTGAAAGGGTATGTTGAGGATCCTACATTCAAAATGTGAGGATACCTTCGGACATTTATAAGATAAATGAGCTACTCTACTCATAACCAATTGATATGTAAGTGGAGCCATCTCTATCTAATTTTTTAAAATTTTGATTTCAGCAACATCTCGAATTGGGAGTCTCCAATTTATTACCTCTTAGTTACGAGGTTGTATATGATGCCACTGGAGCTTTACTCGTTATCTAATGATAGCATACATGCATATAATTTTTTTTACCTTATCTGTCTGGGTCTTCAAATATCTTAACCTTGCATGGTGGTCAACAGGGAAAATTTGAAATCCAGCAACCAATAAGTCAACATTTGGAGCAGGACCTTGTATATAAACCATAATCTTAGCTGCTTGTTTCTCAATCCTAAAGGAACCCCCAATTTCATGCCATCTATCATCACTGATCTCAACTTGCCCTCCATTGACCCATTGGCTATCCACTCCAAGAGCAACATTGACATTTTGTGCACCAGTTGCCCCAGAGCCAATCTTCACCCAAGCAGACACTTGGTATGTTAAAAAGAGTTTCACCTTATCAGTTATCATCTGAGCAGGACCCATCCAAGTCTGCGTGCGATTCGTCACAACGACGTACCGGCCGCTTAGACGTTGGGAAGGGCCAAGGGAGTCTCTAGCCATAGGCGGAACGATAAGCGGTGACCCCGTTCCAACGCTTAGTGTGCAACTTCCAAGAGGAAACCATCCATTGGTGCCATTACTTAGATTGCTGTTCTCAATTATGTTGACTCCATAGGCTACATTCTGCACCATATAAACCAAGATCCATAAGTTGCTCAAATTCAAGTCTAGAAACTCATAAAATTGATTTGCAATTGTTCATTCAAGCAACCTGAAAAGATGGTGGGGGTGAAGGAGGAAGCTTTTGTGCATGCTTGACAACAAGACTATCGACGAGAATATCGACTCCCGAAGGTGGACCTTCGATATAGATGACAACCTTTGATGGAGAAGCATTTAAGAGAAATTTCCCCTGTAGTTGTACCCAATCCTTATCTGTTGCCTTCACACTTCACCAATCAATCACCTATCAGTTGCTTAACAAAGTATACAAACTTCATTGAATCAAGGCACAAAAAGATAGAAACTAACTTGGCGATTCCGATATATTGTTCGCGAGAATTTGGTGTTTGCACCCATAGAGTAGCCCTTATATCAGTAGTGGTGATACTGATATTATTGCCGAATACACGAACAACAGCGGCAACATCATAAGCACGCTTTCGCTGCACCCGTACTGTGATGTCCTGCTGAATCCCATTCCAGCTCTGCGTGCGCTCGGTAGCGGAGGCAAAATATTTCCCAGACTGTGGGAGAACTTTTCCATTTCCCATTGAATCATGCAGAGCAATTTTGCATCCTCTTCCAGACCAATTGTTGAGGTCATCATCAAATCTTGGGTTCAGAATAATATTCTCATCATCAGCATCGGTAGTTCCAGCCTTCTTGGATAGAAAGTCATGAACAGAATAGTTAAGTTAAAATCAACCACAAGCTCAAATTTTTGCAGAAAGAAAAGCAGGAAATTATTTTGGATGACAGCTATCCATATAAGAACTATAGACGTTATATTCCATTGAAGAAGTACAATTATGATATGGTTTGGGCCTTAATTGAAATAGGAGTAGTTAGAAGGGCATATGTACAATTAGTTAGGAAGTTTGTTAAGGTTTTCAATTACAAATAGAGGGAAGGGGTGAGCGAGGAAGGCATCAAAATATTGAGTATACATAATGGGAGGTTCCAAGTTCCTATCAAAACTTGGTTTATTTTGTGGTTTCTTTGCGTTTTGATATCAATATAGATTTCAGGTCGTATCAAATTACCTCGAATTCATTTTGACTAGCACAGATAATCTCGACCGACTGTATGAGCAAATCAACACCGGGAGAAGGCCCTTCGACATAGAATACAACGCGGTCAGGCACGGTTGACAAGGAGAATGTTCCTTCCAACTTCTCCCACTTCCCTTTCAACACAGAAGTTCTGCATGCACTTTTATCTATTAGTTTCCAAGTCCAATAAAATCTTCTTAAGGAAAAAGAATGGAAATAGGACAATGAAGTTAGTTACCTCCCAATGCACAAATAGCTTGTATCAGAATCTTCCTTTACTAGCTTTAAAGTTGCGAGGACATCAGCTGATCCATGAAGAGATTCCGATACCGCAACACTTGCCGAAACTGAATACGTAATACCTGGGGAAATCTTGTTGGTGATTTCCTGTTCCAATCCTTGCCAACATTCGTTTCGACCCGTGACAATGGCATACTTAGAACATGAATTGATTGATGCTTCCTCGTGGTAATTTGACTCCGCCAAAGTTACATAGCCATTGCAGCAATTGGGGTGCCAATATTGCAGTCCCATTGAGAAGTCATGGTTCAGTAAGATATTAGCAGCACGGTGAGGACTTAATTTGGTCACGTCTTCTTCCACAGCCTGCCATGACGATAAGAGAGTTATGTAGTAATTAAAAAAGGTTTAGTGAACCATCTATATTGTTATGAAAACAGAACAGCAACCAAAGGAAAACTGTAAAGAAACGTGACAGAAAATATACAGATTTATTTGGTTTACTAACAATTTGTTAGCTACGTCCACGGTAGAGTATGGTTATTCAAAGAACCAAAAAAACGGAGGAACTCAACCGAACCGATCCAAACCGACTGGTTTGGTTTGGTTATTTCCAAAAAATATTTTTTTCAATTTAAATCATTAAAAAACTGATATATTTGGTTCGTTTTCAATTTGGAATTTTTCAAAACCACCAAAACCGATATTTAAGGAGTTTATATTTTTCTTGGATGTTTAAACTCATTTATTTTTACTTTTCCAACCACTTGTCCTATCACTTTTACTTTCTCATTTTGTCAAAATCACTTTTTATATTTTCTTTTTCCCATTATATTTCTTTTCAAATTTAGCTTTTTCTCCCTCATTTTCTTGCATTTCTCAAACGTCTTTTTTTACTTTCGTCTCTCATCTTTCTTTCCATTTGCTTTCATCTCTTCATCTTTCTTTCCATTTGCTTTCCACTCTCAATTCCTATGGAGATAACATTCTGATACTTAGATCGATCATAAAGGAGGAGTTTCTTTTTTTTTTCTTCTCTCTTTCATCTTCTTCTTAAGTTATTTTTTTCTTCTCTCTTCATCTTCTTCTTAAATGTCTGCAACTCACAAAATTTTTTCTTTCTAGATTTCGGTTAAAACCGAACCGAACCGAGGAAAACCTATAGACTTTTGGTTTTCTCGGTTTGACTATTTTATAAATCAAATAGTTCGGTTCGGTTATTAGTTTTGGCAAAAACCAGTCCAAACCGAACCGTGAACCGCCCTACGACAGAGGAAAGAATGGTTTTATTGATTCGGAGATACAAGAATACACAATGTGGATCAAGTAGCCCTAGAGTTTTAAGATACTTTGTATAATGCATTCTCATGGGGGCATCAAACAGTGACATATCAGATTATATAATGTATCCTTGCACAGAAAAAGACAATGATGAAACAAATCAGTACCCCTGAAACATCATTGAGATTGTTCTTCTGAGTGGTCTCCATGGTCACAACAGAGCTCTAGCAGAATTCAAATACAAATGCAAAACCAGTTTTATCAGATATGATTGAAACAGTACAAAACTTAGTATAATTGGTTACAAAAGAGAATTTCTAGGAGATACAAAAGTGGTGTGTAGCACCTGAGAAGGCTTGTCACTGATGGAAGTCGGACGATCGATGTCAGTAGATCGGCTTGTGAAGCAGCAGGCACATGCCCTCCTCATTTATACTAACTTATCAGATTTTATGAGTAAATTCTAAGGAAAACTAAGACACCCAACAAAATAAACAATTGAAATCTTTGCTCATTAAACAAATGAACCATTAGGCAGAGCAATTAGCTTCCTTCAAGCAATCCCAATTTGAATACTATCTAAAGGGTTGCCATATTATTGCTTTGTCTTGCAGATTGGAGCATTGCTAGTGCGCCCCCTATATGCTTGAATTAAAATGTAAGCGTTTCAACTATTCTTAGATTCCCCAATACACACAAAAAAAGAAGAAGCAATTCTTAGCTTCCCTTGATTACCAGAAGAATTTGCTTAAAAGAAATATGACAGGACAGATATATTGAAATTTAAGTCAAATGGGTATTTCAAAATGTTATATTCGATGTAAAGGGAATCAATTAACTGACTTCCGATTCAGGGGTGCAACAAAAAACCGAACACAACCAATCAATATTTTTTAGCACAAAGTTGTAGAAATTGGTTTCTAATTTTGGAAAACTGAAAAGTATTGGTTCAGTTTCGGTTTTCATTTTTAAAAAGTAATAAAAACTGAATCGAACCGAAATATATCCTAAAAAGTTATCTTCCCTACTTTGGATGTTTTTTTATTCTTTAAATGTCAATATATTTTTTTTCATAATACTAGCCATTGTTTCTTTGAAATTTGGATTTGGATAATTTTGGTAGCATGGGCTATTTATATTTAAACATTGAATTTATGATCTTTGATGTAATTTCATATTTAAAATAAAATTGTTTTTTATCCAAAAAACAAAACAAAAGAAATGCAAAGGGTAAATGGGTTCATTATTTTTGTTTAATATAATGTTAAAACCGAAAATAGATCCAATGATTTTGTACTTTATTGGACATCGATTCGAATCCAATTGTTGAAAAACCGAGAATATTGATTCGGTTGTCGGTTTGGCACAAAACCGACAAAACCCGAATCGAAATCACCACTTCTTCTAAACTCTATTTGCCCAAATCCTCATAATCCCGAGATTATGCCTTGAGAAACAAGTAAGATTTGGGGTTTTCCTATTTGTTTGAATCCCTCATTCCAAACAGAAAATTGTCTTTCATGACAAAAACCAATAAAGCCTAAATCTGCACAAACAAGTGCTAGATTATGCCCCCACATTTGAGACCCAATTTCAGAAACCGCACAGCCGTTCATCAAATGAGTGCCTGATTAAAATGAAAATGAAAATGTAAGTATAGTTTTCACATCGAAATAAACCCCAAATCTTTGACAAATAATAATAAAAGGTACAACCAAATCAAACCATGTCAGCCAAAACAAGAATAGTTACAGTAACATTACATATGACCTGGTAACAAAAAAGTTACATGTTCGAACCCCCAACTTCAAATGTCGATGAATTCAAAAACAAAAATCAAACCGTGCCGTAAACGACTCTCAACCATGACAATAACGGCCACCGAGTACCACCCAATTGAATTGCACTCTCTCTATGGATCAGTACACAATGTTCTACAAATTAATAAACCTAACAAACACCAATTCCTTCACTAGCATCATTATTTGAGCATGAAAGATAAGCACCGAGAAACATTCATCCAAAAAATATATATATCATTCCACAAAATAAAAATCAGGATACATGGCAAATAATGTCAATTCAAGGCTCCGTTAAATCAATAGATATTGTCGAATTTGCAGGCGATCGGATTATGACACGATTTGATTTCAATCTAAGATCGCAACGGTTTGCAAAGATTGAATTGAAATAACAATGAACATTTATAGTTTAGAAAAGTTAAAAATTCTAGAAACTGGGCGATTGACAGCGAATAAGTAAAGAGTTGTAGAGATTACCTGCAAAATGAAGAGAATCTTAGGAGGTTGAAGAAAACCCCTTTCACAAGGCTACTTCCAAGTAATTGGAAACCCGCCAAATTTTGTTATTTTGTATTTACCAAAAACAAAAAAGTTGCGAAATCGATTACTTTAAATAATAATAGAACAATAAATGCGAATCTACTTGCCTTGCCCCAAATTTTATGTCTACAAAAGTATTTTAAAAATTCTTTTTATTTCCTTTTATTTTCACAAGGGAACTTGGTCGCCAACAAAACAAAAAGCTTTGCTTAATCGGATATGTTCAAATTCACGTTTTTAATGTCAGACTTTAATTCATTATTTTTTTTTGAAGAACTACTTTAATCCATGATTATTATTTATTTAAGAATTAATTTTTTATTATTTTTTTAGCACACGAATGTTGTAGGGTCATAGAGTATGACTAATTCAGACAATCACGAATATAAAAAAAAAATGTCATAGAAACATACCTAATCTATTAATAATCACGAAATTTGGAGTTTAAAGTTTTCGATTATATATTATAGTAAAAAAGTTGCACTTTAGAAGTTTGTGAATTCAAAAGAAAAAATCACGTTTAAAATAATATTTTTCTCTACATTTTGAAACTCCTTCCATTTTAATCTTTATAATTTCAATTATTAACTTAAGTGTACATTCAATAAAGCTTGAAATGGAGTAAAAAAACATACATTATCTTCTACTTAATAATTATAATTGAATCTCTACCTACAATGGTTGAATAAATAAATAGTAATAATAAAGCTTAAAATGGAACCTATGTATGATTCTTGTGAATTTTTCTTTAAAAAAAAAAAAAAAAAAAAAAAAAAAAATCTTCTTTTTTTCTCTCTTTTTCTGTATATAATTTAGAAACGTGTTTTTATCATTTATGGTATTAAAATATTATCATTAACCAATTTCTATTAAAAACTAATTTCAAATTTACTATGAAATTTAATTTGAAATTTTATTAAAAGTACAAAAATCAAAATTAGATATTTTAAAATGCAATCAGAATCTCTTTAGACTATATTCATAAGTCGATGTATCTTTTCCTGATGATTTAATCAATTATTTTTCTTTATCTAACACGATTATAATGAGTCAAAGATAATAATAAAGAGAAAATTGGGAAAGAAGCAAGAAAGTTAAGTCTAGAAGTACACGTAAGCGTAGCATCAAACCTTAGATGCTCTTATATATTTTATATATAAGTTCATTAAGAAGTAAAGTTGAGTACTAATTGGGCATTGGGTTAGGTTCAACCCCCTAGGCCGGTCATCTAGGTCTGACCCTGGTTCTTTTTTACGTCGAACCTTCTCATGGCCTTCAGTATTTATTGGGCCTTCCACTCTCTCGACCTTTCTCTTGGCTTTCGAGTTTTACCAAGCCTTGTTGTGAGTTATACTCATAATATATAAGTTAAGTACTTGGTATATAACTCATGCATTCATGTACCAAATTGCACAGACCATGTAACATGGATATTTTTGATTATCGATTTATTTCCATTCAACAATCAAGATGAGACAAACTCTATAACACACACCAAATGGTTTTTTAACTAAAATCACAATTTATATTTTTTCATTCCCAATAATTATGTCAATTCATACCTAACTTAAAATAGTTTTTTAAAAATACAACACTTAACTAGTTAAACTATATATAATTTTGACTAAAATGCAAATAATAACATTAAGAATTACACATTGAAATATCCAAATTGAGAGAAAGAAAAAAGAGGTATATGCTAGTAAATATGTTTGTTTTCATATTGATTGTTTAGAAGAAAGTCATTTATCGATCAAATAAATATATAAATAAATAAATAATAAATGCATTAACTTTGTTACAAAAATTATGGCTCATTTCTTCTTTATTATAATATAACTTTTTTTTTTCAGTGATTTGGGTGTGTTTTTTAACGCGAAAACTATCTTAGTTTAGTTTTGTAGTTCAATCTTTTTAATGATTAGGGAAATTTCCAAAATGACAAAAGGGATTCAAAAACAAAATTAGAAACTTTCCACCAAGTTTCAGGGGTAGTGATGGTAAAAGCAAAATAAATTATTGAGCAACAAAATTACAAGTGAAAAGCTACAAGAATGGAATGAAGAAAGGGTAGAAAGAACCTTACGTGCTTTGCAAGTAATGATTTATTAATACTTATCAAATCTTTTAACTTTAACCCTCCTTTAGAATTAAGTAGACAAAGAGAGATTTTCATCTTAGTTAGAGATGTTTATTTTTTGCTGGAGGAACCTTACCAAGGCAGAGAATAAAAGAATGGGTGAAGATGAAAAACTTCTAATAAATTAAATATTCGTATTCTCATTTTCTTTTTCCATTCCCTACCCTATTTATATTTTATATTGTTTTATTTTATACATTTATATACGTACAAGTTTTATAAATAATAATTTAGATCATCCTTACCTCAGTAATTTATCTAAAACTTGTTGAATGAAATTAAGATTGAAAAAATTTGATAAAAAAAAATAAAGTAATAAAATGAAAAATAAATCACGTGGAACAATTCCCCGCAAAATCCCCATCTCATTCCCTGTAAATCTAACAGGAAATCTCCCAAGAATGAGGATTAAATTAGGTGGTGGAGATGAGGACATTATCCTCGTCCCCACCCCGCCCCTCAAACATTTCTAATGTAATGATTTTTTAAAAAAATAATTATGAGTTTTTTTTTCGTAAATAGACCATATTTGAAAAAGTATTTGGAAATATAGGTTTGTGGAAAAATATTAGTAAAAATAGAATTTTGTTAATTATATTATTAAATAAGTAAATAACCAATACCCTAATATTATTGTTTTTTTCATTTCGGAAACAATTTTCAAAATAGGGAAAAAATTTCCTATTCCATACCCACAGACGCAATTTTTTTGGCATTAATTAGGGGAAACCGTCAAACAAAATCAAACCGTCTTTTCATCTTCTTTTTTTTGAAATCGCGTCTCCTCCGTTTCCTTTCTCCTCTTATAATTTTCGTCATTGTTGTGGAAGACTCTCGAAATACTATGGGTTACAAAGAGAATCGTACGGTCCGTTCAATACTTTCCGAATTGAATTTAATGCTGGTGCATCTCATTTTCATTCCATTAACCACTATGTGCAATACGGATTAAGATGCTTGAAAAACCTATAAGGAGAAGTTGTAAAGTATCTCTAACATGTCCACACACTACTGTAATATATTATTATTCGTATAATATAAATGGGTAAACAATACGGTATTGCGGAATGAAAATGTAATGTATACAGTAGGAGTTTGGAAGATGTACTTGATATGAATATAATGAACAGAAAACATCGTATGTACTGTGTAAGTGATACAAGATGCAGCATGCTATATGTGAACATAGAGAGTATTGTATACATTATACAATCTTGTAAATGTGTGTAAAATCAAGTATAACTGTACATAGAAATTTGAGTCCATAAATAATACTGTAAAACATATGAGTATGAGACCTATCGAATCAGGATTAAAGACATGGTACATGATGGATTTCTTATGAATTTAATGCATAGAAATGACTAAAATGGAATAAAGACATATCATATTGTACCATCTGAGACATATCGGATCAGTATTAAGGGAGAATGAACAGTAAAATTTGAGTGGTGATGAAATGAAGGAAATTTATGAAGAAAAACAAATAGGAAGCTTTGAATTATTGCAATGTATAACAACTACTTGAAGCCGGATGATTGAATGATGAAATGGAAGGTAACTACCGTCTTGGTCGACGAAAAAATAACAAGTCACCAGAATGTATGGAGGTAGAAGCTTTTTCACTGGAGAATCGAGGAAACGCTTAGAGGACTGGAGAATCGAGGAAGGCAACTCACACGAAAATAGAATGAGAATAAAGATGTGAGAGAATTAAACAAATCAATCAAAATTTCATAACATTAATTTGACATTTAAGATGATATGTATTTTCTAAGATGGAAAGTATGAAAAAAACATTTGGAATTTAAAATGAAAGTAATAAATTATTACAATGGGCAAAATGGTATTTATTTGAAATATTTAATTCCAAATTTAAAAAAAAAATTATGCAAAATAAAACTTACCACCTATTTTTACAAATATTTCTTAAAAGTTGTCTATTGAGTACAATTTCTCAATAAGTATTGATATAATCTAACGAAATGTGAGTTAATATATTGTTTTTTAATTCAATTATATTTAGAAATGAAGAATTTAAACTTTGAATCTTTTACCATAATCAAAGATATATATCAATTATTGGTATATTTACTTTGGCTCTCCTCATTTGAAATCATTTTAAAATAACATTCATAATTGTTACCCAAACAAAAGAAAAACGAAAAAAAACAGATGTAAAGATGTTAAGCAAAATCTTTTAAAAAATGTTATCCAAGAAGGGTACTGAAATGACTAGAGAAGTCCATTTTCTCCGCGAGGCCCGAGCTCAGCAGGAACCCGCCCCTAACAGGGCGGTGAATCCCCGTTTAGGCGAGGAATGGGGGAGTGAGCGGGAACGAAAAATTCCCCACGAGCTAAAAAGGGGATAGAGAATGCATTCTTCATCTTCGATTCCCCGATCCCCATCCCATTTACATTTATTTATTTATTTTATTTTTAAAAATGATATTTTTTCTTTCTTTTTTTACTAATTTTAATTTTTAGACATATTTTTTATGTTGAAATATTAGTATGAATAAATATTTTTCTTTAATAATTAAGTATCTTTCATACATATTTTTTCATAAAAAGTTATCTATTTAAAAAATACTTATAAATGAGCTTCATCTATATATATTATCATTGGCATACTGGAAGAGGTGCAGCAGTCCATCATATTTCGTTTTTCATTATTTGAGCATTCAATTTTGTCCACACATACGGTTTTCCTTTCTTTGCCTTTCTTTCATTTGTATGTAGGAGTAGGGTAGCTTCCTCCCGAGAGAGAAGAAAATAATGAAAAATATATATACAAATGCTGAAAGAAAATTGTTACCATTGGTTTAATTCTAATTTGAAAAAATATTTAAAAATTAGAATTTAAAAAAAAAAATTCTCATGGGGATCCCAATCTCCGCTCATTCCCGGCGTTGAATCCCCGAATCCCCACAAAAAATAACGGTGAATTTTGCGGGGATGAAGATTGATTTTGGTAGTGGGGACGGGGACGGGGAACCGTGCCCTATGGACATCTCTAGAAATGACATGCCACCCTTGTTGATATTATCAAAGGCCGGAGTTTTTTAAAAAATTTCTTTTTTGAAATTTTAATGATTAGTCTATTTTTACATAATAATTACAAACGTTCAAAATTATTAAAGTATTTGTATAAAAAATTATTAATATATCTTAATATTGTATAAATATTTTATAATATTAATATATTGTATTATAAATACTGAATAATATATTATAAGAAAGTATATGACAATAATTCATAATATCAAAAAGTGTATGTTTTTAAGTGTTCGTGTTTATAATTATTTTTTACATTTAATTAGCCTTCAATTTGATTTTTTAAAGTAAAAAACTAGTTTTCAATCTTTTTTTTAATACCCATTAAGGGCGTGTTTGGACTCCCGTTTTTGTAAACGGTCCGGTTGGTTATAATAACCTAACCCATGTTTGCTCCACGGTTTATTATAATCTGTGGTTACCTAAATTTGCGTGCATATTTATCTAAACCTGCGTACTCATTAATTAAAACTTGAATGCTCATTTATCTAAATCTTACATATATTATATTTTTGTTACAATAACTAGTTTCTCAAATACCGTTTATCATAACCCCTATTATTTTAACATTCTGGTTATCATAACCAAACCGGTGTCCCAAACACATCATAAATGAATTCATTGATCGGCGAAGTCAATTACAGGCTCAAGCCCAATAAGTTTATTTCTTTGGGCTGCTATGGAAAGACCACCGAACTGAGGCCCAAAAACAATCGAATTAAGAAATAAGTTTAAAAAAATAAAAAAAAATAATAATCCAACCATAAGATCTGTGCCATCATGAACTGTCAAATGTCCACAAAAATAAGAATGAAAAAATTGATACACTTTTTCAAGTTTAGTTTCCAAATAACAAATAAGAATATGTCACGCAGGAATACAAGAGTTTAAGCGTTTGTTAAATATATACAAAATTTAAAACACATAAATTTAAGTTAAGTTATAAATTAACGAGATTTCAAATATATATATAAATGATAAATTTAGTTCCAATGATTAAAAAAAAAATTAATCTATATAATTTTAAAAATTAAATTTTAATCTCTATGATTAAAAGAAAATTAAAATTTAAAGTTTATAGTTTTAAAATCTATAATTTAGTGAGGGTATGGTTTAATAAAAATTAAAAAATAATAATGAGTTGACTAACATACACACACATATATATAGAGTGGTGTGCTGGTTAACATGTAGCTTACACTCGTGAAGGTTGTGATGTGATCCTCAATTTCAACTTGATTCTCAAATATATTTGTTTTTAGAAATAGAAAATTAAAACTAAAAATGAAATAATCATAACAATGACTAAAATTCTAATTTTTTTAATTAAAGAGATTGAATTATAATTTTATTCAAATCTTATATACTAAAATGTAACTGTTAAAATGGTATGGATTAAATGGAAGATGTTTGAGACAAGAAAAATGATAGTAATGAAAGAATGCAAATATAGAGAGAATACATATAAGAGAATTATTACCGATGAGAGTAATTATTTTTTTAATTGAAGAATGATGTTGAGAAAATATACTTATATTTGAGATTTAAAAAATATAAAAACAAACTAGTATTTATATTTGGGATGCATAGATCAAATTAATAGATACGAAGAAAATGTAAATATGAAAAAAAAAAAAAAAAAATTATGGAGAAATGAATTAATTCGTAATCGTTCTAATTATCTTTCCTAAACACCCGAATTTATCCTAATCATAAGGATCCATGATTTTCTTCCTTTTTTTTCCGTTTTGGCATCTTTAGAGTTTAGAGCACAAAGCACAGAACACAAGACACGTAAAACAGGGACCCTGGATGGAAAGGAATACTAAAATAACATTATTAATTAATTGAAATCTGTGTTATTCTTCTTTTATTTATTTGTATAATATTAATAAAGAAAACAACCTGCTTCAGATTATGGATCTTCCTCGTACAACTACAAGCCACAATTGTCTTTTTATTTTTGCTTGCCACTCAGCAAGTTGCAACTAGGCCAGAGAAAATATCAAAAATCAGCCAATCAAACCAAATCGATTTAGTAGATTGATTTGAACTTTTACAAGATCATTCAATTTCATATTTTAAAAAATTAAAATATATTAGTTCGATCTTGGTTTTTGACGGAAGAAATAACATAAAATCGAATCAAATCATATATATAAATATCATAGAAAAATACAAATAGATTAATATTTAAATTTGATAAAAATTGATTTAAGTTATATACATTAGTAAATTAATTAAATATGAGTTATTTAATTAATTACTTATTGTAAACGTATATACTTAATACAATTAATTAAATATATGTTTTAATTAATTAAGTATTAGTTGTTTACTTATTTGTAAATGAATAAACGTACATTTACTTATGACAACCAAATTTACAAGTCTATAAATAGATTTTGTTTTGGAAGAAGAGAAATATAATACAATTGAGAACATTTCTCATACACTCTAAGTGAGTTCTCCATTTGACATTTGGAAAAAGAAAAAGAATTTAGGCCAAGAACAAGAGAGTTTAGTCCTTGTGATTATTCTCTATTGAGTGTTTTACTTTCCTCGGGTTTTTGGTCTGAATTCCGCTACGCACGCTACAAGAGGTAATTTGTTTATCTTTATTATTTATCGGTAAAAAAACCCTACAAATGAAAAAAAAAAAAAAAAAAAACAAAACAAAAAACAAATTTAGATGTAAAATATGAAGTATAATTATTATAAATATTTATAGAAAATGTAGTTTTTTTAGTAAAATAAAATTCATAAAATCAAATTAGAAATCATATTGAAAACCATATTAAAAAAAGGAAATTTTGCATGTATAATAAAAAATGACAAATATTTCAATCTATAGCACAAAATCAAAACTATTTCATATATAGCAAAAAAAATCAAATTGATTTCTATCATTCATATAATTCAATCAGTGATAGAATTCTATCACTGGTTGAGTTCTATCACTGATTAAGTTCTATCAATGATAGAAAATAATGTACGATGAATTATTTTAAAAATTGTGCTGCAAATATAATATAAGAGGTAGAATATATTGTTGAGAGTAAATTTCCTAAAAAAAATTGAAAAATAAACCATAGTCTAATAATATAATCAAAATCGAAAACAATATTGAACTAATAGTTTTGAACATCGACTTGGACCTAATTGTTGAAAAAGTGAAGATATTCATTCAATTGTCAATTTGGCACAAAATCAAACCAAAATCACTCCTAGTTGCAACTTTCATATAAAATACCACTTTGGATTAGTTTTCATATAGTCATATGAAATTACAAGTTGGTTTATAAAGAAAACAAACCTGTTTTAAAAAAATAAATAATAAACAAAGAAAACAAACAAACAAAAATTGGATATTATCTTATAGGATCAATTATCAAACATAGCTCAGTTTCAAAAATAATTATGAATTTTATAAAATATTTAAAAAATATCCTTACTGTTAAATTTGGATAAAAATCATTAAAGTTGTGTTTCAAAAAAACTTTCAAAAGTTTTAAAAATACCCTTAATTATTAAAACTATTTAAAAAAAATCTTCATTATTAAGATCCAAATTAGTTGTAGTAATCTTATAATTAATTATGCACTTGCCAAATAAAAATCTAATGCTTTTATATAAATGAATATTATAATCAAAGCAACAAATTGAATGGATAAGAGGGACACGTCATTGGAGAAAAATTGGTAAATATTTTGTTTTTACTTCGTGTAAATATGGCATTGAAGTCAAAAGGATCAGATTCATTGAAGGTCGGTTAAATATATATGAGTGACTATTTAAGTCGTATTGCATGCACTTTCATTAATGTCACGAATATTTTTTTTTATCCTATAATATTTGGATGTCAAAAAAATTCATAAAAAATTAATCGTTAAATGTGTAAAAATAAATGCTAAACTCATTTCTATGAATGAGATTAGGTTGTGTTAATTCAAATTAGATTAATTTAGTAAAGATTTGCAATTTTAATTAAGTTTGCTTCTGTTAATTTGTTTAGTATTTGAATTGTTAAAGCCCCGTTTGATAACCATTTCGTTTTTCGTTTTTTGTTTTTTGTTTTTTATTTTTGAATTTTGGTTTTTTGTTTTAAAAA
>JBBMKA010016645.1:0-30845 GCA_037833695.1 Sechiopsis laciniata
AATTCTTGGAGATTTCTTTCTCATTTTCTTTCATTTTGTTGAAGAATGATACACTACTATAAAAAAGAAAGAAAGAAATATATATATATATATATATATATATATATATATATATATGACTAAAAATAAGAGTCAAATAGTATGCAGTGTCATAAATGGTTCAACACATTTCCTTATAAGTGTCATGATAGAACTAATTATGACACTATATTATAGTCGTAGTTGAATCAGTAATGACACATACACATAGTTATTGGAAAAGTAATAATGACCGTAAAAAAATGTCCTAGTCTAACCATTTATGAATTTATATTATAGTCATTATAGAGACACCGTTGATACATATAAGTCATTGAAGAATTATTAACGACATTTTAATATTGTCATTATATCTTATGGTATTTATGGAGAGAACAAAATAACTGCATCTTTACTGATATTTATGGGACGGGAGATGCTTTATGGGATGATATAGTTGTTAATGCTTATTTTTTATGTAAAAAGTCATCCAAGTTTAGAAGTTACAAGGCTTCGACCATCTTTTTAAATTGGAGCAGTTTTCTCTCTCAACCCCATGTGTAATTGTCTTATTGCTCTCCTTACAGTAGTACAATATCCTTTTCCAAAAAAAAAATAAAAATTGTCATTTGAACTTATATTTTGCCACTTTTTTTTATTGTCATCAGTTTAGGTAATATGACTATTTGTTTATGTAAATTTATCGATTTTCATCACAATTTTTTGTGCCTAGTGCCCTTACTTATCACGAAAGATATATAATGTACGACCATGAATCTAAACAAAAGACATTTTAATAAATATCATTTCATATATGACTAATAAAATTGTATATTACTGGCTGGCAATATTCGGTGTGGTATACATAAACTAATGATTAATTCTAAGTGTGAAACTAAGTTCTATGCTTCGAATCACATTAATACGCAAGTATGCGCAGTCACAGTATGCAAGTGATAAGTATTTATATTTATCATTCTTCGCATGGATTGAGGTTAGAACTAGTACTTCTATCTCAAGAGCTATGCAACATAAGTAAAAAATGGATTTGAAGTTGGTTTTGTGGTTGATGCTAACAGTAAGTAAATATGAATGCTAATGCAAACAAGAATTAAACGTGAATGCAGTGAGTAGTGTTGAGAAAACAGTTGCAAAAGATGTTAACAATGCGGAACTAGTTATCACGCTTCTTGCTTCCCTAAACTAAAAAGTAACTTCCGCACTTCATGATTTTTGGCAGATCCAGCTTCCGCTGTAATCTCCATATTAACTCAGGGTGACACAAGTGTTAGTAAGGTTATCTCTAACACTTTGAATGGTGAAAATCCTTTCACCCAATCCTAACATAGCATACTGGATCATCCTACAGTTCCTTCTTCCGGACTCGCCGCAGGTTACATACATAGGTAGCTAATCGACGCATGTATATTAATTAAAAACGCAGCAGTGTAAAACATGATAACCTACACTCCTAACATGCTTCTACAAATAAATCCTCATCAACAACTCCTATAACGCAGCATAGCAATAAACACAAGTAGAAGGTTAAAATCAGCTAATTTTATTACTACTACTAAATGTTCACAGCTATAGACTACTCCTAATAAAAATAATAAAAGTTGGAATTGGTATGATTGGGAAGTGTGTAGTCCCCTTGTCATCGACTTCCATGAACACCACCGGTTTCTTCTTATTAAGATAGGCTTTTGGCCAACCGACTAGTTCACCAAACATCAGCTTCCCTCTTGCTATTTATAGAGATGAATTACTTGGTCAGCAAGGTTAGGTGAGCTGTAAAATCTTAATTAATGCAGGATCTCTTGATTTCTGTCCGGATTTATTTGATTGACACCAACTTTATTGCTTGATTGATTCTTCATTTGTTTCCTTGTTGGCGTGACCATTCGAACGTGTTTGCATTATGGTTTAGAGCTTTCTTGCGCTGCTTGTCACCGTTCGCACTGATTTGTCCTTCCCATGCTTAATCTTCGCATTGTCTGCATTGCGCATTAGATTAGCAAAGTTTATTCAATATTTATGCTAAAATCGCAAAACTGTGCTTCTGATGCTAAATTCATGAATGCATGCGACTTCTAGTAGTTTTTACTCACAATTTACATATTATAGCCCTATAAGAAAAACAGTTTTTATCGATGAATTTTTTGTCTCCTCAGACCTGTATTCCCGTCGCCAGCTCCATCGGCGTAGGTCCGTCGGCATAGCCAATGTCGACAGAAGAAAGTTTCGTCGACTTAAGTAGTCTATGCCAACAGAGCCCTCCGTCGCCGTAGATTTCCAAGATTTTTTTTTTAATTCTTAAATTTGTTTTATTTTTAGAATAATGTCAACATTCAAAATGAATCTCCAAATGAACCCATAAACAGTAATTCAACATCCAAAATAAGTTCATACATTCCATAAATTAAACAATGTTAAAGTTTCCATATAACGTAAAGGAAAAGATCCATAATTCATTAATGTTCAAAATAAACATAATCCAATGTTAGAAACGAAAAACGTACACCAAAGTATTACAAAAAGAAGACCAAAATGTAACCCTAATAACATAATCTCATTCACTTTTTTATCACAGCAACAACATAACTGAAATAGAGAACAAAATATATGATTAGAATCTTAAATTTTTATAAGCAAACCTAGAACTATAACTTGTAAGTTCTACCTTAAAACAACACAAATCTAAAAAATTCTATATTAATTTTGGCAGCATAATGACGTATTTTAAATTTACCTAAAAATTCTAAACCTGTGGAAACATTTATATATTAACAATTGTGGCTATCTTTGCTGCAGGATAGCCACAATGCAATCAAATTCAAAAAATATTTGTATCAAAATGTAAGTACTAATGTGGTTATCATTGCTGCAAGATAGGCACAACCTACTTGATTAGAAAAGTACCTAGCTATTTAGACAAACTAATGCCATTATTAAGCTTCCTCAACACCTCTACTAGTTGTGTTTGCATAGTAGATTGCACCTGGGTTAGCTAGGTCACCTGATTTTGAAGCTCTTCGTTGTGCACTGTGAGTGCTACTACCTTCTCGTTCAGCTCATGGTCATGCGTTGATACTCCACTTGTAGTCCTCAAAGTCGAGCTAGACAATTTACTTTTTCTCCATTTTTCAGTTGGCAAATAGCACATGCCTCGGATCCCATCTGTGCGCTTCCCTAACACTTGTTCACAAATTTCGGCGTCTGTTAAGGGTTCGCCCCCTTCAATAGTGGATGACTCCTGCAAGTTTACCATCTTCTCCTACAAATAGACAAAGAAGTATTCAGGTAAAAAAAATTATGGAAGTCATAAATCTTTAGTTACTTTAGGTAAATTAAACTTACATGAACTTCCTTTGCCTTATCATTGATCCACACATCTTCATCATTATAACCTTTCTTACAGTGAGCATATTTAAACATTTTGATAGCGTCCATTTCTTCCCCTCCAACTTTTTTATATTTAAACAATTTGCATATTTTAAAGAGGCTGGCTTACCCAATTAAAATTTTTTTTTTTTTATTCTCTACGCCGTCGGAATAATTGTTCCGTCGCCGTAGACCCATCTAAACCGACGGAGAGTGTTATTCCGTCGACATAGGTCTAAGCAAGGCTGACGGAACCATCTTCCGTCGGCATAAGTCCTCTACCGTCGCCATAGACATATTTTCTTGTAGTGTAGCCCAATTATTTCCCTTTAACCTTAGAATAATGCAGAATAGAATAACCTAAAATGTGCTCTATCTGAGAGTTATCACACCCCCAAACTTAAATCATTGCTTGTCCCAACGGACCACTAGCAACGGTGCACATTATTTTTAAGTTATCCTACCGGCAAATGCATCAAGAATTGATCAGTCTAGGAAGCGACATACAGGCAATTCAATTGAGCTTTAACTTGACGCTCTGCACCCTATCAACCCTGACATTGGTAGAAAGTATATGCATTAAGGCGCATGATGGAGTAAGGTAAGAGTAAGCTATCAAAGATGGTTTCGCTCCAAAAATATATAAATGGCCAAAACCAAAACACTTCGCATCGGACAGAATACAACACAAAAGTTCCGCACAAGGGCATGCAGGATTCCTGGAATATGAATATCGATATTTATGATTTTTTGTGTTATTTCTGCAGTTTATTTACGAATTATAGATTTTGAATGTCTTTCCTTTTAGCAGTTTTTCCTTGTTAGAATTTTTCTTTTATTAGTTAATTAAGAATCATGCAGAAATTAGAGCGAGATCCTTACGAGATTAAAAGTTTCCTTTTGTGGTTATTTCCCTTTCTTGCACAAGGTATTCGAATTTCAAATTTTACAAAAGATTATATATACCGTTTGAGAATGGAGGATATCACCATCCTTTAGCATACATCGTAAAAACCCAAGAAACTATCCTAAGCCTTCTCTCTTCCAATGGCCTCAAGTCGTAAAATTTGCAGTAAGTCAATGAAGGGTAAGACGGTTGTTGAGTGCAAATGATTTCAAGATTCAACGCCTCCAACGCGTGGGGTGAAGAAATTATCGGCTGATGAACCAAAACTTGAGCACAGCGAAAGTTCAAACCAACGGCAATCCAAATGGCAGTGCAAAAAAGTAGATGGAAGTCTCACTTTCTTAACTTTCCTTTTTAGCAACTTACTTTCCCCACATCATGCATTTCATTCCATAGGTCACAACTTTCTATTTTTTTAGCATTGATTAGGCGGACGCATTACATTTCATTAGAATAGGAGTCTGCTATTTCCCCTTAATTATTTTTATAATAAGAAGTTAGAATTTTTCCTTGAATGATTAGCGCTAGCACTATTATCGCAATTCTAGATTCTAGTATAAAATTCGTTTTTTTTAGAAGATTTCTTAAATTCCCCTAGATTCAAATCTAGCATCATAATAGTCCTTATCGTGCATGACAGAAAGAACCAAAAATTTACGAGGAAGTCTTAGAGCTTGAGATAGAGTATTTCAATGATTGAAATAACTAAGTTTGGGAGAACTAAGCCTCATCTTCATTACGGACAATGAAGGCTTTAAGTTTGGGGGTGAGGGCAAGCCCGTGGTGGGAATTGCTGAGAGAGAAAAGAAAAAAATGTAAAAAATAGTAATATTTGCTAAAAAAAAAAAATCTGCAAAATAAAGATCAACACATTCTGAGCAAAATAAAGGCAAAGAAGAGTGAATAGTTGTAGGAATCTTTAAAGTATTCTGCTGTCTACAAAAAGCGCAAGCTTGAAAATTCCTATGCTCAGGTGAATTACTTTATGCTCAAGTAAGTCATTCTGAGAACTACAAAATTGTAGAAATGAGTGTAACCCGAAAGGAATGCGTAAAGCATAAGTAGAAATACTAAAGGGATCTAAGGACCTAAATAGCGGCCTTGACAGAATGTGTTGGCCAAACTTAGCTGTAGAAGTGGTTGAGTACAATAGATTGAGTAATGAGAAATAATTGTAATGAGGAACAATTTGTCAGTCACGGTAAAGAGAATTTTGAAGTAAAACTTGAATCTTTGGGAAAGTTTGAAAATTGAAAAAGAAAAGGAAGTTTTGTGATAAGATTATGAAATGTGATCAGACCTTCTAGAGTTAAGCTTAAGAGGAAAAAAAACTGACTTAGATGAACAAAAATGCTAATAGGTAGATTACGCATTGCTCGGGACAAGCAATGATTCAAGTTTAAGGGTTTGATAGCTCTCAAACAAAGCATAATTTAGGCTACTCTATTCTGCATTTTTCTAAGGTTTAAGGGAAATATTTGAGTTATAATAAGTAATTTGCAAATAAAACTGTTAGAAATTGCATGCATCCATTATTTAGCATGAGAAGCTCAACTTTGCGTTTCAAGTAAAAATAATGAATTTAATTATGCTAAATGCTATACAATGTAAGAAACATGAAACTTGTATGTTAAGGAACAAGCAAAATCCGAATGACAAAAAGAAAACAACATGACGCATTCACAAAGTCGCGTTCAAAGAATCATGCCAACAAGAAAAGAACAGAGAACAATCAAGCAATAAAAGTTAGTGTGGATCAAGAAATTCCAGCGATAATCAAAAAATTCCTGCATTCATGAAGAAAGAAGTTGCAATCGATGAGCTGGTCGGTTGGCCATAAGCCAATCCACATCGAAACACAACTTTTGGTGTTTATAGGAGCCGATGACAAGGAGTCTGCACATCTTCACAACCACAGCAATTCCTATCTTTTATTTCTTTTCATAATTAATAGTAGATTATAGAATTGTAGACAACTTTTAGTTGAAATTTATGAATTTCCATTATCGACTGTTGTTTGTTTCTACGTTGCATTAGATAGGAGTCATGGTAAGAATTCGCATGTAGAATGCATGTTAAGATTGTAGGTTGTTAGATTTTACACTGCTACAAAATTCATTCTATGTATGCATCGATTAGCTACCCATGCATGCCAGCCTTTAGCGAACTCGGAAGAGGGAACTGTTGGGTGATCCAGTATGCTACGATAGGTTCGATGCGAGGGCTCTTGCATTATTAAAAGAGTTAGGAATAACCCTAATATCGCTTGTGTCGTCCCGAGCTAAGTATGAATAACTGCAGCGGAAGCTGGGTTAGCCATATATCAATAAGTGCAGAAGTACTTATTATAATAGGGAAGCATGAAATCTAATTACCACTAATGCATGATTAGCATCTTCTACATTCCAATTTTAACCTATGTTCAATTGCATTTCATATTTTAGAGTCTTGAAAAATCCAAACAATCACAGACAACATTCTTTTATATATTTTGCATAACTCTCAAGTTAGTATTAATAATTCTAGACATCAATCCATGTGGAGAACGATAAAATATACTTGGAAGCTAGTAACATGAACACATGTAGTTTATTGTAGCAATTCAATTTGCGAGTTTATCTGAAACAAGATGTGAAGTTCTCGAGCTTAAATCCTCTATATGTTTGGAAGGGAAGAATTCTTCTTCATATGGGATGGATGGATATGCTAAAGGGTTTAAGATACAGATTTCACTATCCATCTAATAACATTAGGTTTATGGAATCAAGAAATGAAAAATTTCTTGAGAATGGCTTGATTAGTGGGAGCATTCAATCTCAAGATATTAACCCGAGAAAGATCGTTCAAATGCTCAGTGTGTTACTTCAAGTGATGAACTTGAGGTGCATTGTATTTTATATTTCATTATTTTTCTTTAATTTCTAATTAATTATTTTTCCCAACACCTCTTATAGTATTGGTTGTGAGTTGAAACCTTATGTTATCTAATATGGTTTCGAAGCTCATCAAACTCAAGCAATATTTGTTAAAAAATTCAGATCCAACCCGAAAAGAATAAATACAAAGAAGCATCATGTAAGGGGGAATATTATGGAACGCACATTGGAAAGGTGAAAAGACCACACAACCTTTATAATACCATATGATATTTCATTCATTACTAATTGATTTTGAGATGGAATCTTTTTTTTTTTTTTTTAAGAATGATAAAACTTTATGACATCTGAAACTATTTTGGATGATTAATTAATGATAATTAGGAGGAAAGTATTTTTTCGTTGAAATCTCCAAAAATTGTAGACCACACGTAACAACCCGAAATTTCAAGCTAGATATTTAAGGTAATTACCATGCATGCATAGATTCATTTAATTCGAAAATAACAATCAAGATCAAGTCTTTAGGAAAAATAACTTAATTTTCATTTAAAATAACTGTAAAATAGTTTTTGCATGGATTCCCTTAAAACATTTAAATACATTCATTAAAAAGAATGCGAAAAATAAGGAAACTACAAGACTTCATATAACTATGCAGAAATAAAAGACCAAAACATTGCCCATGATCTTCTGAACTCGTCTCAGCTAATCACCACGACATGTTTCAATTTCCTAGAAAAATATTAAATATAAAGGATGAGTTTTAAAAAACTCAGCAAGGAAACGTTTTTACAGGGTATTACATGAGATCAATCAGTGTTAACATAATTATTAAAAATAATATAGCAGTTCATGTTAACCTTTAACACAAAGAAAATAATAATATTAAATAATAGACATTCCTAACAAATGACTATTAGTTACAAACATAAATGAAATATAATTAATAAATAATAATAAGTTCAAGAAAGCAACTAACATTATAATAAAATAACAAGATTAACCCTAACTAAATGAGATATAGACCCTCTCATAGGATCGAGCAAGCTTGCAGGATGAATATGAGATATAAATCTTCTTATTGCACCCACTAAGCCCGCAGTATTGAAGAACAGACCAGTAAGTCCATCATCATCTGTTTATGTTTTTCATGGACCAACATGTCCTTTATTATATTCGTTTTAAGTTTTGCATTGACCAACAAGCCAGTTAATATCTTTGCATTAAGTTTTCATGGACTAACAAGTCTTTTAATATCTGCATGTTTAAGTCTTGTATGGACTAACAAGTCCGTTATAAATATCCAACTCTTTAAATTCAAAATAAATTGCATCAACTAAACATAGACAAGTTTATGACGCCAATACTAGCTCGTTTATCATAAATCCAATTTGACATGATAATCAAAACTTGAATACTCATAATCCATGTCTATAATAACCTATGACCAAAACTCGACTCTCATGCATCAATCTTAACTGGCACCTTATAAATATAAATTCATCCTTCAGCCGCCTAACTCTCATGCATCAATCTTAACTCGCACCTTATAAATACAAATTCATCCTTCAACTGCCTAACTTTATTCAATCCTATCCAAACTCCTTTTGTGTAATGACCCGACTTTCTAGAATACTCTAATGGGGTGTTACGGGCGAATGCATTTTAAAATCTTCAAAATAAATTGGATAAACACATGCATTTTATAACAAAAACTCGTAAAATCGTGAAAAATAGCTGATAGTTCGAAAACATACAAAAATATGGTTTGGGACCCCGATAGTTCAAAACGAAATATAGTTTGACAGAGTTTAAAACATAAGTTCGACACGAAGTAAAAATAATGCGAAAAGAAAATAAAGACAGAGGAAAGTATTTTTTCGTTGAAATCTCCAAAAATGGGAGACCACATGTAACAACCCGAAATTTCAAGCTAGATATTTAGGGTAATTACCATGCATGTATAGATTCATTTAATTCGAAAATAACAATCAAGACCGAGTCTTTAGGAAAATTAACTTAATTTTCATTTAAAATAACCGTAAAATAGGTTTTGCATTGATCCCCTTAAAACATTTAAATACATTCATTAAAAAGAATGCGAAAAATAAGGAAAATACAAGACTTCATATAACTATGCAGAAATAAAAGACCACAACATTGCCCATGATCTTCTGAACTCGTCTCAGTTAATCACCACGACATGTTTCAGTTTCCGAGAAAAATATTAAATATAAAGGACGAGTTTTAAAAAACTCAGCAAGGAAACATTTTTACAAGGTATTACATGAGATCAATCAGTGTTACCATAATTATTAACAATAATATAGAAGTTCATGTTAACCTTTGACTACAAAGACAATAATAATATTAAATAATAGACATTCCTAACAAATAACTATTAGCTACAAACATAAATTAAATATAATTAATAAATAATAATAAGTTCAAGAAAGCAACTAACATTATAATAAAATAACAAGATAAACCCTAAAAAGCATCTAATCTTAACTAAATGAGATAGTGACCCTCTCATAGGAACGAGCAAGCTTGCAGTATGAATATGAGATATAAATCTTCTTATTGCACCCACTAAGCCTGCAGTATTGAAGAACGGGATCAGTAAGTCCATCATCATCTGTTTATGTTTTGCGTGGACCAACATGTCCTTTATTATATTCGTCTTAAGTTTTGCATGGACCAACAAGCCAGTTAATATCTTTGCATTAAGTTTGCATGGACTAACAAGTCTTTTAATATCTGCATGTTTAAGTCTTGCATGGACTAACAAGTCCGTTATAAATATCCAACTCTTTAAATTCAAAATAAATTGCATCAACTAAACATAGACAAGTTTATGACGCCAATACTAGCTCGTTTATCATAAATCCAATTTGACATGATAATCAAAACTTGAGTACTCATAATCCATGTCTATAATAACCTATGACCAAAACCCGACTCTCATGCATCGATCTTAACTGGCACCTTATAAATACAAGTTCATCCTTCAACCGCCTAACTTTATTCAATCCTATCCAAACTTCTTTTGTGTAACGACCTGACTTTCTAGAATACTCTAATGGGGTGTTACAAGCGACTGCATTTTAAAATCTTCAAAATAAATTGGATAAACACATGCATTTTATAACGAAAACTCGTAAAATTGTGAAACACAGCTGATAGTTTGAAAACATACAAACATATGGTTTGGGATCCCGATAGTTCAAAACGAAATATAGTTCGACAGAGTTTAAAACATAAGTTCGACACGAAGTAAAAATAATGCAAAAAGAAAATAACGACACCATGCCTAATCGCCTCAGGATGAATCCATACCTGGAAAATGTAAGGGGTGAGTATATCGAAATATACTCAGTAAGGAGCACCACCATGGGGAAAGCATACAAGTAGAAACAAATTAGAAGATACAAAAACTGAAGCGAAGTGCCTCGCACATGAATAACCGGCCTACGAGTCGATCATGAGCAAACAATGTCAAACGACGGCATGCAAGCCATGAGAAAGAGTATAATCAAATATTGAAGGCATACTGATGGTGACAATTCCAAGTGCTAATATAAATGTACAGTAATTAACTCATAGCATAACCTATTGCTAAGTGTGACTCTAAATTGCTTACGCGCAAGTATATGCAGTCAGAATGCAGCAAGTAATAAGTATTTATATTTTATCGTTCTCCACAGGGATTGATGTCTAGAACTAGGACTACTAATATAAGAGTTATGCAAATAAAGTAAAGAATTTAAAGTGGGTTTGTGGTTGATTTTGAATGCTAACAGTAAGTAAATATGAATGCTAATGGAAGCAAGAATTAAACGTGAATACAATGAGTAGTGTTTAGAAAGAAGTTGCAAAAGATGTTAAAAATGCGGGACTAGTTATCAAGCTTCTTGCTTCCCTAATCTAAAAAGTAATTTCTGCATTTAATGATTTATGGCAAATATAGCTTCCCCTGCAATCTCCATACTAACTCAGGATGACACAAGCATTAGTAAGGTTATTCCTAACACTTTGAATGGTGAAAAGTTTTTCACCGAACCTAATGTAGCATACTGGATCATCTTGCAATTCCTTCTTCAGAACTCGCCGCAGGTTACATGCGTGGGTAGCTAATTAACGCATGTATATTAAATAAAAATGCAGCAGTGTAAAACATGATAACTTACACTCCTAACATGCTTCTACAAATAAATCCTCATCGAAAATTCTTATAAAGCAGCATGGCAATAAACACAAGTAGAAAGTTGAAATCAGTTAATTTTATTACTACTACTAATGTTCATAGCTATAAACTACTCCTAAGAAAAATAATAAAAAGTTGGAATTGGTGCGATTTTGAAGTGTGCAGTCCCCTTATCATCGGCTTCCACGAACACCACCAACTGCTTCTCCTTAAGATTGGCTTTTAGCCAACCAACCAGCTCACCGAACCTCGGCTTCCCTCTTGCTATTTATAGAGATGGATTACTTGGTCAGCAAGCTTAGGTGAGCTGTAAAATCTTCATTAATGAAGAATTTCTTGATTTCCGCTGGGATTTATTTGATTAACTCCAACTTAATTACTTGATTGATTCTTCGTTTGTTTCCTTGTTGGCGTGATTCTTCGAATGTGTTCACATTATGGTTTAGTGCTTTCTTGCTCTGCTTGTCACCGTTTCCATTTATTTATCCTTCCCATGCTTTAGCTTCGCATTTTCTGCATTGTGCATTAATTTAGCACAATTTATTCATTATTTATCCTAAAACTGCAAAACTGCGTTTCTGATGCTAATTCATGAATGCATGCGACTTCTAATATTTTTTACTTGTAATTTACATATTATAGCCCAATTACTTCCCTTGAACCTTAGAATAATTCAGATTAGAATAGCGTAAAATGTGCTCTATTTGAGAGTTATCACATCCCCAAACTTAAATCATTGATTGTCCCAAGTAATGCATAGTCTATCTATTAGTTATCTCAGTTCACTAAATCGACATTCTTTTCTCGAGCTTAACTCTAGCAACTCTTATCACAGCTCATAATCTTAGCATCAAATATCTTTTTCTTTTCAGTTTTCAAAGCTTCCCAAAGAGTCAGGTTTTGCCTTAGAATCTTCCCTACCATGATTGAAAAATCGTTCCTCAGTACAACTATTTCTCATTACCAAATCTATTGTACACAATCATTTCTACAACTTAGTTTGCCCAAAACATTCTGCCAAGGCTGCTAAT
Source organism: Sechiopsis laciniata (assembly GCA_037833695.1). Lineage (NCBI taxonomy): Eukaryota > Viridiplantae > Streptophyta > Magnoliopsida > Cucurbitales > Cucurbitaceae > Sechiopsis > Sechiopsis laciniata. The sequence goes on from JBBMKA010016645.1 coordinate 12,427, forward strand.
TAGGTTCCTTGATCCTTCGAGGCTTATGTTTGTAGCATTCCTATCAGGTTGTACTCATGTCCACAATCTGTAGTTCTTAAAATGTTCCATTTGAGCATAAAACATCCCATCTAAGAAATGAAAAGTTTTAACTTACACTAATAGTGGACAGTGGATTAATGGAAATCCTACGGCTTATTCGCAGTTAATGCCTTAATTTTTGCCCAGAATGTTTTTATCTTTATTTTGTATAATTTTTTTATGCTACTTTCAATCACTTTTTCTTTTAAGCATTCACTCCTTGGGCTGCCTTCACTCTCAAACTTAAAGGCTTCATTGTCCTCAATGAAAGTGAGGCTTAGTTCCCTCAAACTTAGCTATTTCTGTGATTGCGATACTCTATCTCAAGCTGTAAGACGACTTGTCAATTTTGGTTCTTTCTGTCATTCATGATAAAGATTACTCTAATGCTAAGTTTGAATCTAGGGGAATTTAAGGATTCTTCTAATATAAAGAAAATTTAATACTAATCTTTAGATTTGCGATAATAGTGCAAGCGCTAATTTCTCACGGAAAATGCTGATTCTAATAAATAATAAAGGAAGATAGAACAAGTTGCATTCTAAGAATTGAAATGGATGTCCCTAAACATTAAATTGCGACTACGAATAATATGCATTCAGAAAAGAAAAAGAAATGTGTTAAAGGAAAATAAGAGAATGAGACTTCCATCTAAGTGTTTGTATTGCCGCTGCGATTGCCTTGCCCCGAATTGAGTAAGTCTTTTGGAAATACAGGCCATTTGGAGTACTCTTTTAATGATGCAGTTGCCTTCGATATTATTTCATCTTACTTATTCACATACTCCCAAAATTCTTGCGAGTGGGAGAATAGTGCTGCGAAATGTTGGACCAGACTATTCTCATTTTAGAATTTCTCATATTGCTTTCTTTTTTCTTACCACAACGCTTCTCCATTTCCATCATATGCTCAATGTGTACGTTCAGAATCCTATCAGTCGCTTGCTGCTGAGCACCTTGTTCCAAACACAATCTAGTGATAGTATACGGAAAAAACATCTTTTTGTTTGGCTAAGGCCCAGCGCTGAATTTGCTCTTTCACTATCTTGCCTGGATTTACTCGTGTTCCAATTTGGATCACATAAAGAAGTAGTACCTGCTCCCTACTGACTATCTTCGCATTAGACAATGTAATAAACGCATTCTTAATGAATGCAGTCTAGTCCTTTATTTATGGTTTAGTGCAATCCATTGGAAACGACCATTGATTCTTCCACTTTGCGCTATTTGTTCCAATAGTTTTTACGCAATCCTGCAACTGCTTCTTGGTTGGCTTCTTTAGTAGCCTTTGAAAATCTATCCCAATGTCGTCAGGAAGTAAGAAAACTTCGTTCAATGCTGTAGATCTGAAATCTATGATTTGACCTTCTACAAGCAAGAATTTTTTTTTTCTATTCATATTTGCGTAGAACTGGCGAACCCAGTCTTGCCTTACATCAATGGTGGGTAGTGCTAGGCTTCCCCAACCTAACTCACCTAACTTAACACGTGCTACCTGCGAAATGCTTTTCATGGGCCATCCTCAATCCTGCCAGAATCTTTTCCGTGCTAGTGTAGAATAGAGTTTTTATTCTAGAGCAATTGGATATCCAACTCCTCTACTTTCTTCCTCCTTCCCCTTATTGGAAATTCTACTGCTTGAGCCCATTATTTCTAGGAAAAGGATTTGAAAATAGAGTTTTTGGTTTCTTGCAGTGCAAAGAAGGATGTGGTGATCGATCTTTCCTCACTCAGGGTTTATATAAGCTTTCGAAGGATTTTAGAAATCCATGTGTAAGGATTGCAATAATCACAAAAACAATTTAAATATCTGCAATGATTATTTTTAAGAGTCGTACCAATCCTTTCCTAAACTACGGAATTAAATATTTAAGAAGGACAATTGCATAAATGGAAAAAAAAAACTTTCTAAAAGAAAAAAATTGCTGTAAACTTTTGCACAAAGTCAGAAATACCGAATTTTTGTATTCCAGGAATGCTGCTGAGCAGGATTTGGGAAAAACCTTGTGCTTATTCCATCCTGTACATTTGTCCTTGCTTTGGCCATTTATATATCTTTGGAGTGACGCCATCTTTGATAGTTTTCTCCTTCCTTTTCTCATACTGCGCCTTGATGGGTGGTTGTCCTACCCTTATCAGCATTGATAGGATCTGATGTGTCAATTTATAGCTTGGTTGAATTGTCCATGTGTCGCTTCCTTGACTAATCAATTCTGCTGTGTATGCTGTTCTGATATCGTAAAAGCTATGGGTACCATTGCGAGTAGCCCATGGGTTAGTGCGCTAATATTGTTCTCCTGTTGACTAGTTGGCTCTACATCTCCCATGTTGGTTTCATGCGAAATTCTGATAATTGGCTCTGCAGGTTCATTACTCACTATGCTAAATTGTTGAGGTCTTTCATCCTCACCTTGGCTTTCATCACTAGAAAGTTGCCTAGTGTCAACTTTAGAACTGTCTTTTTTTTCCTTCACACCTCTTCCATGGCTTCAGCTTCCAGGGTTGCGAACTTTGCCGAGACCTCCTCTTGTTGCTAATATCGCATCTTTTATAATCTTTCCTCTTCGTATGTCTTAATCTCAGCTTCTAGGGCGGTGATCTTTAGCCAAGCTTCCTCCTATTGCTGAAAATGTCTCATTTGTTCCCTCTCTATTTCTTCTGCGTGCCTTAGAGCTTTGGCCTTTTCTTCTTATTTTATCATGGTTAGCCGAAAATCTTCCCATGAGGTTCAAGTTCAGTCTCATCAAAAAATTCCATGGTTAATGCTGCATTAAGTACAACGGCCCTCAGATATGTCTCATCTTTATTGGTATTGTAGGCTACGCTTTTCTAGGTGTTTGCCTTTAGAGATTGTTTGTGCTCGTGATTGGGCTGTTGAAGTTCTAGGTATAAAACCATTATCCCTCATCTATTTCTTCTATCGTAGCTGCTATTCTTCTTCTATGGTTATGCCTGGAAAAGACTGCCCATGATTATACATTAGTCCCCTAGGTTCATGACTCCTAGCTTCCCAGGTATGGCTCATGTTGCTGCAATCTCCTTGTGGGCCAGATTGATTCTGAAAGATACTGCTATGACTTACCCCAAACTGCAACTATTGTTCCCAGTTACGATACGTTGACAGAAGTTTATTTTGTATGTCTCATCCGCATAGCCTTGTTGTTGATAAAAACATGTTTGTTGTGGGTTTACAATGTTGTTCCATTGTTGATTCGCAAAGTGATCGAATGCCATCTTTGACGCTTTTGCTTGTGGTAATGTTATTGAGACTTCTTTCCCTGTTGGTTGTATTGTCTTGAATCTAGGTTCCCCTGAAATACAAGTGTTCAACCTTTTTAGCAATAAAAACTAATCTTAAATTAAAAATTCTAATTCTGAACAATCAATCCCCGGCAGCGGCGCCAAAAACTTGATGGTGACAATTCCAGGTGCTAATATAAATGTACAATAATTAACTCGGAGCATAACATATTGCTAAGTGTGACTCGGAATCGCTTAAGCGTAAGTATACGCGGTCAGAATGCAGCAAGTAATAAGTATTTATATTTTATCGTTCTCCATGTGGATTGATGTCTAGAATTAGTCCTACTAATATGAGAGTTATGCAAATAAAGTAAAGAATGGGTTTGAAGTGGGTTTGTGGTCGATTTTGAATGCTAACAGTAAGTAAATATGAATGCTAATGCAAGCAAGAATTAAACGTGAATGTAATGAGTAGTGTTGATAAAGAGTTGCAAAAGATGTTAAAAATGCGTGACTAGTTATCAAGCTTCTTACTTCCCTAATCTAAAAAGTAACTTTCGCACTTAATGATTTATGCCAGATCTAGCTTCCGCTGCAATTTCCATACTAACTCAGAGCGACGCAAGCATTAGTAAGGTTATTCCTAACACTTTGAATGGTGAAAATTTTTTCACCGAACCTAACGTAGCATACTGGATCATCCTGCGGTTCATTCTTCTAGATTCGCCACAGGTTACATGCGTGGGTAGCTAATTGATCCATGTATATTAAATAAAAATGCAGCAGTGTGAAACATGATAACCTACACTTCTAACACGCTTCTACAAATAAATCTTCATCGAAAACTCCTATAATGTAGCATAGCAATAAACCCAAGTAGAAAGTTAAAATTAGCTAATTTTATTACTACTACTAAATGTTCATAGCTATAAACTACTCCTAAGAAAAATAATAAAAAGTTGGAATTGGTGCGATTGTTAAGTGTGCAGTCTCCTTGTCATCGGCTTCCACGAACACCATCAGCTGCTTCTTCCTAAGATTGTCTTTTGGCCAACCGACCAGCTCACCGAACCTCAACTTCCTTCTTACTATTTATAGAGATAGATTACTTGGTCAGCAAGCTTAGGTGAACTGTAAAATCTTCATTAATGCAGGATCTCTTGATTTCCACTAGGGTTTATTTTATTGATGCCAACTTAATTGCTTAATTGATTCTTCGTTTGTTTTCTTGTTGGATTGATTCTTTGAACTTGTTCACATTATGGTTTAGCACTTTTTTACGTTGCTTGTCACCATTCGCGCTGATTTGTCCTTCCCGTGCTTTAGCTTCGCCTTTCTTGCATTGCACATTAATATAGCACAGTTTATTCAATATTTATGCTAAAACTGCAAAACTGCACTTCTGATGCTAATTCATGAATGCATGCGACCTCTAGTAGTTTTTACAAGCAATTTACATATTATAGCCCAAATATTTCCCTTGAACCTTAGAATAATTCAGAATAGAATAGCCTAAAATGTGCTCTATTTGAGAGTTATCACATACACAAATATCATAAATTCATCTGACCTCAGTCAGGAAAGGACGTTGAGTGAGGGAAACACAAGATCTCTAGACCTCGGGTTGGGATACATCCCATACCGTTTCCATAGAGACATACACAAATGTCTAGGGATAGCCTCCTCTATCAGGGACCCACCAAACTACATCCATGGAGACATACACAAATGTCTCGGGGTAGCTTGACTTATGTTAGGGACCTGCCACGCTGTGCTGTAGAGACATACACAAATGTCTCAAGGTAGCCTGACCTCTGTCAGGGATCCACCAAACTGCATCCATGGAGACATACACAAATAACTAGGGGTAGCCTGACTAATGTCAGGGACCCGCCACGCTATGCTGCAGAGACATACACAAATATCTCATGGTAGCCTCACCTCTGTCAAAGACCTGCCTCGCTGTGCTGTGGAGACATACACAAATGTCTCGAGGTAGTCTGACCTCTGTCAGGGACCCACTACGCTTCTGCTATGCCACTTTGAGGGCATATCAGCAGGGGCATACACAAATGCCAAAAAATGTCACGTGATCCTGTCAGGGAAGACCACGAGTGAAGGAAACACACTAGATCCCTAAACCTTAGGTCAAGACAACAAGACACATGTCGTGTCAGTAAGGACATACTCAAATGTCGTACGAAATCACCTGACCCTGTCAGGGAGGGCCACGAGTGAGGGAAACTGTAGTATTACTAAAGCTCGGGCCAGGGGCATCATCTGCTAAACCCTAGCATGTAGGGACCGACATGCCTGCAGACAACATCCTGAAATACATGCAGGCTAACCGATAGGCATCTCTCCACGCCATCATTTGTCTTAGTGGCCTCTTCCCTCCATGGGTAAACTAGCCCACATGAGGGTGGGTACCAGAATAGACGAGTCAGACAGTAGGTGAAGGGGTTAAGCGAGTCTTGATTGGCTCTCTCTCTCACGTACTAAAACAGGAAAACAAGTGAAATTATGCACAAAGCATATGAGATTCCACGAGTATAACATAAGAGATATAACTAGCATTAAAGTCACACGAGGTCTAGCCTAGCTTAGGCTGGTGCAACTGCCAACCCTGAGGGTTGGTGCAACCAGTGACATGAGCTCAACAACCGAGGAACTCATTGTTCCTCACACAATGTGACACTGGATGAGATCTGACCACCTTGGTTGGATTTAAAAGTTAACTCGTAGGTTAGTGCAGTCTAACCATGTGTCCTAAAGTAAAGAGGATCCATATCCTCGCTTGATTCCTAAGGGCACTAGTGTGTTACATCAATAACATGATATTGATCACGTAACACGAGTTCTAAAAGGGGTGAGCTAGCTGCTCCTCTAAATGGTAAACACGATAATTGAGCCTGATTATTCTAATACTGAACATAATCAATCTAAAATTGGTATTGATGCGATATTTCGGTGTGGTATAAATAAACTAATGATAAATTCTAAGTATAAGACTTTATTGCTAAAGCCTCATGCTTTGGAATTGCACTCACGCAAGTATATGCGATCGAAAATGTAGCAATTGATAAGTATTTATATTTTATCATTCTTCGCAAGGATTAATGTCTATGATCAGTTAATTAATCTAAGAGTCGTGCAAGAAAGTAAAAGAATGGTGTTGGGATTTTGGTTTTATTTTGTATCTAAATACGAAAATAAAACTAAAATGCGGAATGAAATAAGTAAGGCACGGGTTAAGGTTATGGGATGCGTCTAGCATTTCCTAGGATAAAATGCAGTAAGTAGTAATTGTCATACTTTGCCTAACAAACGTCCGCTTCCACTTTTGTTCTGCTTCCGCTTGCAACTCAATGTAATTATCAACCGGCGCAGCGTATGCAGTAGTTACGCATTTATCTCTAAACTTCGATTTAAAGTATGAAAGACTTAATACTAACTTATTGAACATGCAAACTAGCCTTAGGTTATTTTCTCTTGCGATTTACAACCTATTAGTGCATGTGGATGATCGGTCGACATTTACTATTTAATTAAGATCCTAATTCAACATGTTTTAATTAACAACTCCCTTTACCCTAGTACGTGCTTCTACAACACGTGCCCTTAACCTTTGCCTAAGATGCTTAGCTAGACATGAAAGTAAGGAAAAGAATAAATAAGAATAAGCGAAATTCATTACAAAAGAAAATTGAATTAATTCAAATGAAAGAACAGTTCGATAATGTTGGGAATGAATAAAACATAAAATGAACAAGAAAAGATAAACTAGAAAGCGATAAATGGGGTTGACTGCTTGAAGAATATGACTCTGTGTCAATAGAAACACGAACTTTGCTTCGAAATCCTACTCCCAAGTGTGGGAGAAGATCTTTGAAAATAGGCACACTTTCTCTCTTGGTTCTTCTCTTTTTTATAGGCTTGAGATGTTTGGGGACTAAGGAATCGACTTGGAAGGCAAGGATTGGATTTGGATATATCTTTTATTACCTTTCATTGCAATTCATCTTTGCCCGTTTATCCCCTAATTCTTGCAGCAGATTTCCTCTGATTTTGTCAATCACATCTTCGTTGATTAAAGCATGAATCCCATGATTATTACTGTTTGATTATTCTACAATCTCATAGTTGGCATTAGCTCTTCATCTGATTCTTTCCTTATTGATACTTTTGCACCTGATCTACGGTTTTTGCATCGACACTTCCAGCTTCGCATTTCTCTTATTATCTCCACATCACTTTGCTTTTGTAATGGCCCAGATTTCCATTACGATTCTCCAGGTATGTTCAGTTGCTTTTTCGATTGTTCAGTTGGGCTGTTAGGGCAGTTTGAGCCTTAGGGACATTTTGGTAATTTTGCCTTCAGAGGTAGTTTCATAATTATCCAAGGTTTCAGGACCTTTCTATTTTTTCTGAGTTCAAGTTTTCATTCGGTTTCAGGTTTCTGGAGCTCTTCGCCGTTCGATGCTCATCGTCACGTATAGTCCTTCGCTCACCCAGTTTCGTGCACCCTTCGCCGAAACGTTCCGTGCCACAGCGTCTTCACGAGCAGCAGTTCGCCTCAGGTACGTTTCGCTCGAAACCATTCTCACTTTCTGTGGGTTTTCTGTGGTCTGTTGTTAAGATCTGTCGACCTTGTGCTATTCACAGCCTCTCGGTCGTCATTCCTCTTTGTCGTTCGCCTTCGCACAGCCCTTTGTCGCACGCACGAGTCCCCTGCAGAGACCATGCTCGTTCACTTGTCTGAACCGATCCACCGCGTAGCGTCCACCTTCGTCTTCGCTCCAGTGAACCCTTCGCCCCAGCGAGACGTTCGCCAGCAGCTTCGCCTTCGCCTTCGCTGAAGCCTTCTGCTGAGCTTATCTTCTCGTTTAGGGGTATGGCTTTCTGAGCCTTGTGCCTTTGGTTACCTAGTATCGTTTAGCTATTATATATTAATTGTGTGCTTGTTAATTGCTATGCCTAATTTGTTACTCGTATTGGTGTTCTGCAGCTCAAGGAGCCTAGTTCTGTGTATTCTACTGCTTGCTTTCCAGGTAAGGATTTCCTTACCGGGGTTTAATGGGCCCTGCGCTTGACATTGATAGTTTCCTGGTTGTGTGTTACTATTTTCTAAGCATGCTAGTAGATAGGTGTTTGAACGTTATTCTTGTACTAAACTTGTTAGTATATAGGCTTACCTGTTTATTGCCTGTCAATATACTTGTTAGTGGATTGGATTATATGGCTTGTCTGATAGGATTTGCAATGTAGATTATGTACCGTGGTTTGCACTACTATGTTGCGGTGACTCTTTTATCTGTGACTGAGATATGCTGTATGTTATTGTGCAATATTATTGATGCCCAACTCTGTTAGCCCAAGGGTACTCCTTAGCTAGATCTTGTTAGGTTGTCATCATTTAGAGGCCGAGAGCAGACCGTCATATGTGTCCCCACCGGTCGGGCTGTGAGGACAGATTCCTTACCCTCCGTCGTCGAGTGTGGAGTAGCTACCACACTGGCATAAACCAGTTTGTGGCCTGCTAGCGGGGTCCTTTCCTTGGTGTAAGCCTACCTTGGGACGACCTTTAGCTTCAGGCATTGAGTATGATTCAGGCTGCCACAGTATGGTGCCGAAGGCCTCCTGCCTGCTGTGGATCAGTGCTCACCTTTTTTAGTCATAGGCATGCGCACCTGGACCGGCATAGTTTGTGTAGGCCTACATTTATCCAGTTTTCAAAAGCATGAGGTGTGTGCGTATGTGCATTAGATGCTGGGAGGAGAGCTCCCTCGGCTAGTGTATCAATACACCTTCCATTCAGTTTAGAGCTCGACGCTTGGGTACTCTCCCAAGCATCCAGGATTATCCTAGTGTGCTGGTCACCATAGCCGAAAGTTAGAGACTCTCAAATTTGTGGAGGTTATTTTGATAACCCAGTTGGAGATCCGCAGTGGATCCTTAGCCAAGAGCTAGAGACTTTCGATGGTTTGAGCATGCTGTGTTTGTACTTATGTTAAGACTGCCTTGTGATGTTGTTCTGCTTGTATACTAGGATGCTAGATGATGTGACTTGTGTACTGTACCCCGGTTGGGGATTCTTACTGAGTGCTTTTGTACTCACCCTTATCTCTGTGGTTTTTCCACTAGGTAACTTGGGACAGCACCGGGGCGGCTAGAGGAAGAGTTGGCTGATCATGAGAGTCCGCCGCATAGTCTCTTTCATTTATTTTATGTTTTCAACTTGTTTAGACTATTTTGGGAAAATTATTTTAGTACCATTTTCGTATACTCTGGCCAAAGGCTTTATATAATAATGGTTTCTAATAACGGTTTTTCAATTGTCAATTTCCTGTCAACTGTTAAATTTCCGTTGTTTGTCTTACTTGTCAAATTTAATGGTATTTTAAATCCATGCATGCTAAGTAAGAACTGGGTTTAGGACTGTTTTAGAGTCGAGTTCTTATAGCGTTTCGCAAACGACCTTTGTGAATATACCATGCAGTTCTACAGTTATCCGCTTTGTTGTTTCGATTCGCAAGGCTTTTAGCATTCCAAATTGCATTGAATGCGATGCTAAGAATGTATCTAATTTCTATAGACATAGCAATAATTAGCGCATCATGGGTTCTTGGCATTTATGTACAAAAAGCATTCAGCATTCACATTTTACTCTAAAATGCACTACTTTCCCTAGCCTTTTATATTTAAGCTCATAAATCATACATGTACCTCATTTATATGAATTTTCCATCTTAATGCTATTCTAACTCTAAAGTTCATTCAATTAATGCATGATCGGTTGAAACTGCCTAAAATATTTATCTAACAATCTGATAGATTTACACACTAACACACAATGCTACAGCATTCAACAAATAGGCATGCAAGTATATGTGGTCATATGCAATCAAGTGATAAGATAAAAGTCATTCTCCACAGGGACTGCTTTAACTCTAAATAAGTGCTAATCAAAAAATCAAGTACAGAGAGTAAAGGAAAATTTGGTGGGTGTTGATTTTACTAAGCAATAAATTTAATAACATGCAAGTGCGACAGAAATGCTTAAAACACTACTGGACTCCGAATTTAAATGCGAACAGATGATGCCGTTAACTTCAAAAGCAGAACTAATAACAGAATATTAAAGACGAGTAATGTGACAGTGCTAAAATGAAATGTTAGAAACAGTAGCAAATACTCTAGTGTGACAGGCTCGAGTTAAGGGTGGGTTGAGTGTGATTAACATGCAACAAGGGTGAGGCTATGGTGAGAAGCAGACTCCGCACAACACGTGGTCAAATACTCTTTTTCAAAATGCATTCATTCTCTTCGAGCTAAACTCGAAGCTAAAAACGATGAAATGCGCACTAGCGAGGTGACTATCCCTAGCCTCCCTCTTTAACAAGTAGGAGTTCCTAACATTAAAACTAATGGACAGGAATAGGTTATCTCTAATCCTTCTCTCTCTCGAGATGAAAAGACAAGCAAACATGAATGGATGATCAGTCGAAACATGCTTTTAGTTACAATGCCTATTCTGTCTTAGCCTAACATCCTCCTGCTCACCCGAGAAACATACATCGCACACTCGTCCCCTCAACCCTCACCTATATAAATTTAGCTCATGATTATGTTGACAGGAACAAAACAGAAGGTAAAGATGCTGTAAACATCATGCAACAGAGACTTATAATCATGGTTTCAGCAAATGAAAGTAAAACAACAATGAAACAGTAAAACCCAACTTAAATATAACAAATGACAGTAAGCATCCATAGAAACAACTCACAAGAAGACGAAAGAAACTTCGAAAGGCATTAATAGAACTATAACAAGCTATAAACAAGCATCCAACAGAAATCCTTGCTCGAAAACTACGATATAGAAGGTAAACTATGAAAACTACAAAAAGAAGTAAAAAGAAAAATGTTCTAAAGGAAATGCAGAAAAATGGAAAACAATGCTGCAAATACTGATAGAGCCTTGTCACTTCCAACAGCTCTCCAAATTTAGCTCTCGTCCAAGATTCCAGCTCCCTACTCCATTCCCTAAAAAATGTGTTTATATACTCCCATTATCAAGGTATATCAACGGCTGAGATTCTAGGGCAAAAGGTGGCTTGTTCTCTTATCCAGGGCTGAACAGATCTGACCTGCAGTAGGGGGACCTCGTACAGGCTTTTCTGACACAACAGCTTTTTGCAGGAAACTGGTTGGGTGAATGGTGCAAACATTGACTCTCGCATAAAAATTGGCTTTTCTTCTCTTCAACTCTACACCTCTGATTTAGGCATTGCTCAGCATTCTCGATATTCAAAAACCTGAAATGATGACAACAATTTAACAAGATAAGGGCCTCTTTGAAATGTGATCAGAAATGCTTCAAACATTAACATTTCTGCATAAAAACTCATGATTTCTTAGTATTTCTAATCCTAGCCTCTTTTGCTACAGGCAATGCATTTTAAGCTTAATTCCCTATTCATAAGTGGTTCTATGCGATGAATATCGATAATAATGCTAAATTTTTTTGTTAAACACCCTATTAGGAGGACTAAATAACTCTCTAATTGAGAGTTATCAAACCCCCAGACTTGAACCATTGCTCGTCCCGAGCAATGCTACAGACAACAAAATAGAGAAAAACTTTTAATGCTCTTAACATGCATGAATTATCAATAGGGTCCATTCTCAGAGATCTCAGCATTGCAATTCTGTCCTAGAAATTTTCCTCATAAACCAAAGCTCTCAACTTTCGCAAATTACTTTAATCCTCATGTGCTGTTAAAAATAATTTTCATCCCTTATAACGATTTCTTCCCAGCTAGAATAAGAACTTAAGCACTCATAAACACTAATGCCTACGACTCCAAAACATCTTGCTCAATCCCTTGATCCTCCTAAGTTTAACCAAAGCATCTAATAACAACATTCTGTCCTACGCACACACCCTTTTAGCACTTCGAGCCCCCTCAAACCGACTACACCCAAATTCCATAGTTCTTAAAATGGCACACTTGAGCAAAGCAGCACACTTAAGCAGCGGAAACAACTGAAGTTGAGGCGTTGGAAGGAATCGGGAAGCTCTCAGCACTATAGCTACTAGCCTTAGTTTCCGAAGGCTTTTCTTTCTTTACACGGCTCGGCTTTTTGCCTTATTACAACACTTAGCCTTTGGCCTTATTTAGCAACACATTTTTTTCAAGCTTTACATTTTCATCTTTTCACTTTTTTTTTTCGAATGCTTGTAGCATTGATTTTCTAACATTTGTCTCAAGGATGCATTTCGCATTTTTATTCACATAGCTTAACTAGAACGCTTTGGTTTTTATTTTGAATTTTGAAATTTTTTATCTTTTTCTCATACACTGGCTTGCCCTCACCCCCAGATTGAAAATCTTCATTGTCCTCAATGAAAGTGAGCTTAGTTCCCCTAAACTCAAGGCTTTCAAGGTTTCTTGCTATAATGTTTTAAGCTTTCAGATTTAGCATTTTGAAGCTCTCTTATTTCCTTGTTCCGATCAGGGATTAAATCACCATTAGGTTAGGATTATTTTCAACGGCATACTCATCTAAACGCTCATAGCTAGGCTAAGTCTTTAGTTTGCTCGAAAAATTTCGCAGACAGAACACAATGCTGAAACATCAAGAACTTTTCCATTGACAACAAAAGATTAAACGAGGAGGCAGGCCAACAATTCTTTTCAATTCAGCCAGCACAAAACAACTAAACCTAGCAGAGATAATTTTCAACAAAAATAAGCACAACAAGAAGAAAAAATAAGGACAGGGACTTCCATCTAGAAGTGAGAGAACTGGAGCTGCAACCGGCTTGATTTTTAACATGATCGCTTTCAGGGACTGGCAACGGCTGCATTCAAGGCTGAATGAGCTCGATCGAGAACTCAGGCAATTGAAGCTCTCTCTTGAATTCAGTATTCTAACTCAGCACATTATCTCTCAGCTAAGCATATTTCCAAAAGACTTGAAGCTAATTTGCTAGATGGCTATAAACTTCTTCGTGAGCTTTCTGCCTGGCCAGGATCTCTTCAATGCCGGCCATAATGCCAACACCCTTTCCACAATGCACCACTTTTGAACGCGCTTCAAGAGAGACATAAGCAGACCTGACCGAGAGCAGCTCATCATTAAGAAAAGGATGAACTCCCTATCATATACATAGACGTGTAATCAAATGGGGGAAAAATAGCTTGCCATCCTTCTTGTTAATACATATTTTTATCTCTCCAGCAATGATGCTGTCGACATCGATGCTTCAACCCTCCAGAATTGTATAAACCAGCAAAGCTCGACTGCGAATCACCTCAGTACAATGTGTCATTGGCATTAGGCTCGTTCGCACAAAGTTCATCCAGCTATGGGCTTCCTAGTCAGGAAAGATGCGAGCATAATTTTTGTGCATTTCTCGACCTTCCAACTGGCACCTTCACCACAGATCCTCTTAATGTATTCCTTCAGTAACTCATCGGATGCATTCCTGATAACTTGGTTAAATTCTGCATCAGGATTGTCTTCGAACCATAACAACTCATTGATTACCCTGGCGCTCTAGTCCACATCAACCCCATGCACTCGGCTCTTGAATGCGGCTTCCTCATTAATGTTACAGAAAAACTCCCTGACCCAGTCAGGCCTGGCTGGTTCTGAGGGCCTAACAAATAACTCACAGCCATAGCGCTTGATTACCTCCTCCAACTTGCTCTCTAGGCCTTTCTCAGCGAACCCTTGCTCCTGATGGCATTGTTTGCCCACCATATAGTCAACCCGCTTAACCACTTTTTAACTAATCAAAAATCCTTCGAAAGCGTATCTGCCTTCTTCCCACTCTTCATTTCCTTCAAACCCGTCATCAATAATAGCTGCAGCGGCCTTTCTCATTTTCCCTCTGCCTTGACCTCGGGATACTTTAGCACCAGCAACATCCTCATTTGCAGGCTCATCATGCTTGTTTACTTCTTCAGCCTAGCACTCGGGTCTCACCATTGAGTCTCGCTCGGCATCGATCGCAACCTCAGCCTCTCTGGAATTGCTTACTCCAAACGCTTCATGCACTCCCCGAATAACCTCTCTCCAAAGCTCACAGGGCTCTTCAACACCACTAACATTTAAATCTATAGAGGGCTGATTCTCCTCTAAATTTCTTTTTGCCACATCGTCCTTCATAACATGCTCCGCTTCAGGCACGGCCGCGACATCTGGCCTCACCAGCATCTACATTCTCGCGAACAGGTCTACCACTTGGAGCACTGCGCCCTACCTTACGCATAAGAGGGACTTCATCTTCGAAAAGAGAAGAATCTTTAAAGACTGTAAGCTTGTTAACCCTCGGGCCCCTTTACCTGCGCTTTGCAGGAACTTCAAGAACTTCTCCACTTGCTTTAGCCTTAGCACGCTGAGCTCTGGTTTTAGGGGCAATCAGATATGCGAATTTGAGAAGCAGCGAGAAGAATTAGGGCACAGATTTGAGGAAGAAGAAGGAGAATTTCGAATGCTTGAAACGAAAAGGGAAGAAATGGGGCAATAAATAAGCAGGCAAATAGGCGCAAAAGAAAACTGCCCTTAACGGTAAATTTTTTTTTCGAAAAAGCTGAACACTCCTCTCCATGCTTCAATCCCCACCGCTGATCCATGAACGGCCACGATTCTTTCTCCAACTAAACTCTACCTCGCCACGTGCCTTTCCCGATTTGCCACGTTTCAATTTCTGCATTTCCCACTACCCTAAGCTATCACTACTTAATTACGCAAGAAATAAACAAAAATAAAATAAATAATAATAATAATAATAATAAAATGCACCACAAATAAAATGCAAGGATAAATTTCATGATCGGAAATATTAATGCAAAACACATGCTTGAAGCGTAAATTAAAGATACCGAACATTCCAATGCTCCAAGCATCGCAGAACTTCTATTCGCTAGAAATGGCCCACGAAAATTTCTCCATTCTGAAATACTCGCCCCAATAATGTTTTAAGCGCTGCCCGTTCACCATGAATTCGCTTCCATCCTTCTCATTAATTAGTTCGATGGCTCCACTAGCATTCACCTGCATAATTCTGAATGGCCCGAACCACTTAGACTTCAACTTTCTAGGAAATAAGTTAAATCGAGAATTATATAGCAACATTCGTTGTCCAGCCTCAAATGCTTTAGGTTTTATCTTTTTGTCATGCCATGCCTTGTTCTTTTCTTTGTAAATCTTCGCATTTTCGTAAGCAAACTGTCTATGTTCGTCCAATTCAAGGCATTGAATTATCCTCGCTGGCCCAGCTAAGTTCAAGTCCAGGTTCAATTTTTTAAGATCCCAGAATGCTCTATGCTCCAACTCATGAGGCAAATAACAAAATTTTTCGAAAACTAGCTGATATGGCGACATCCCTAAAGGCGTTTTGAATGTTGTTCTATATGCCATAGCGAGTCTTCAAGCCGTATCGACCAGTCTTTTCTTAAAGGCCCCATAACTTTTTCCAAAATACTTTTGATTTCTCTGTTCGAAATCTCAGCTTGTCCATTTGACTGAGGGTGATATGGTGTAGCCACTCGGTGCTTAATATCATATTTCATCATAACATTGGCCATAGTTCGATTGATAAAATGTGTTCCCTCATCGCTCACCACTACCCTCTGCGTTCCAAATCACGAGAAGATTTCTCTGTACAAGAACCGAATCACTGTTTTGGCATCATTTACTGGGCTGGCAATCGCTTCCACCCATTTTGAAACGTAATCCACTGCAACTAGAATGTAAATATTACCCTTGGATGGTGGGAATGGACCCCTGAAGTCAATGCCCCAAACATCAAATAGCTCGACTTCAAAGATGTATGTCATTGGCATCTCGTCTCGCACCCTAATGTTCTCACGTCTCTAACATTTATCACATGTCTTAGCAAAATGATGGGCATCCTTAAAGACTCAGGGCCAGTATAACCCAGATTGAAAGACTTTTGAGGCAGTTCTCATCCCTCCAAAATGTCTACCGTATGGTGCTTCATGGCATCTTTCAAGGATTTTCTCAACCTCATTTTCTGGCACGCATCTTCTAAATAAGTTGTCCGCGCATTGTCAGAATAGAAACGGCTCATCCCAAAAAATAAAAGCTAACGTCTGCATAAAACTTCTTAGCTAGCTCTCTTGTCAGGTTCGGAGGCAAGATTCCACTGGCATGATAATTATTAAAATCAGCAAACCAAGGTCGTTTTGCGGCTGATAATGCTGTAATCGCTAACAATCTCTCATCAGGGAAACTTTCCACATTTGAAATATTTTTGTCAGCTTCATTTGTTTGCTTTAACCTTGACAAGTGATCTGCTACAACATTCTCGCTTCCCTTTTTATCCTTCACTTCGATGTCGAACTCTTGCAGTAGCAAAACCCATCAAATTAACCTGGGCTTGGCATCCGACTTGCTCATTAAGTACCGAATAGCTGTATGGTCTGTGAATACCACAATCTTCGATCCAACAAGACAAGATCAAAACTTCTCCAATGCAAACACAACTGCCAGCAGCTCCTTTTCTGTTGTCGTATAATTAAGCTTCGTTTAACGTCTTGCTGGCGTAATAAATCGACTGCAGCAATTTCTCACCACGTTGGCCCAAAATAGCTCCAACAGCGTAGTCACTGGCATCACACATTAGTTCAAACGACTTGCTCCAATCTGGGATAATGATGATTAGCGCAGTGATCAGAGCATTTTTCAAGGTGCTGAATGCCTTCCGACAGTCTGCACTGAAGTTAAATTCCCGATTAATTTCTAACAACTCGCATAGAGGTTTTGAGATCTTTGAGAAATCTTTGATGAATCTCCTTTAGAATCCGGCATGCCTCAAGAAGCTTCTAATGCCCTCGATGTTACACAGGGGTTCCAACTTTTCAATAACTTCAATCTTGGCACGATCCACCTCTATTCCTTCTTTCGAAATGCGATGCCCAAAGACTATTCCCTCCTTCACCATGAAGGACATTTTTCCCAATTCAGAACTAAGTTTGTTTCTTCACAATGCTTTAATACTCTCCCAAGGTTAAACAAGCACGAATCAAATGTTTTCCCGAATACTGTAAAATCATCCATAAAGATTTCAACAATGTCTTCTATCATGTCCGAGAAGATGGCTAGCATGCAACGTTGGAATGTTGCTGGTGCGTTACATAGCCTTAAAGGCATTCGCCTAAATGCAAAGATACCATACGGACACGTAAATGTCGTCTTCTCTTGGTCCTTAGGATCTATCGTAATCTGATTGTAACCGAAATAACCGTCTAGGAAATAGTTGCCCTGCTAACCTGTCAAGCATCTGGTCAATGTACGACAAGGGGAAGTGGTCTTTCTTGGTTACCTTGTTGAGTCTCCGGTAATCCATACAAGCTCTCCACCCAGTAACAGTTCTACTCGGGATTAACTCATTGGTATCATTTTTTATCACTGTCATTCCACCCTTCTATGGTACGCACTGAACAGGACTTACCCAATTACTATCGTAGATAGGATAAATGATTCCAGCATCCAGCCATTTAATCACTTCTTTCTTTACAACTTCTTTCATCACAGGGTTGAGCCTTCTTTGCTGCTCAATAGACTTGAAGTGCCCCTCTTCAAGGTTAATTTTATGCATACAGTACAATGGACTTATGCCTGTAATATCCGCAAGTGTCCAACCGATAGCCTTCTTATAATGCCTCAAAAGGTCTAGCAGCATTGCTTCATTTTTTGGAATTAATTCAGCAGATATGATAGTAGGAAGAGTATTCTCTGCTCCTAGGTATGCATATTTCAAATGCTAAGGCAACGGCTTCAAGTCTAGCAATGGTGGGTTGGCTATTGACGTCTCTATAGGCGGATTAATGCTCTCTCCTACATTGAGAGGCTCGAATTGGCTCATGTTTATCAAAGCATTACACGCTTCCAATTCATCTTCACTTAATGCTTCGAACATTTCCTCTAGCAGGTCTACTTCAGTCATCAGATTTTCTGTTCTGGTTTGCTTAGTGATTTTTTCAAGAGCATCTTCAGTTGTACTAAGAAACGAACAATGCTCCATATCAGATGGATACTTCATTGAATTGTCAATGTTGAATTTCACTTCTTGATCATT
>JBBMKA010016704.1:0-30810 GCA_037833695.1 Sechiopsis laciniata
TTTGCTTGATGTAAGTGTAGGACTATGTATAAAAATTCATTTGTCTTTGGATCAAATGTTGTAGTTGTTTCAAGTCCTTGAACATTTGAACCGTGACAGAGTTTAGTTTGAGCACAAGAATCAATTATTTGCATCTTGTATGCTATTGGCAACTACTTCTGCAGCTGCTCTTCAGTTCCTTATTCTTAAACAAATGAAACAAACATAACCTAAAACAAAAATAATAGAAAGAACGAGATATAGAAATATTCATTTAAGAGCATCCTCCCTACATCATCCAAACTCTCATTTAGGTTTGCAAGCACAAGATTAAAAAACAAAAAGATATTAAACTTAACATGAATTCTTAAAACTCCCCAAACCTCAAAGTCATAAAAAAGACAAAATTAACAAAGAATCCCAAATCCTGACCACCCAAAATCGAAGAAGAGAGAAATTTACCTAAATGGAGATCTTCCACGATGATACCGATTAAGACTCAAGAAATTGACTGCTAGTGAAGCTAAAATCCATACCCTAAAGGCCAATGCAACAGAAGAGATAATCAAATTAACAAATGATTACAAATCGAAAAGAAAATAAGATTTCACCATAAAATGCCGCTAATTTTAATTCATCTCAAGGACAGAAGCTGTGCTCGACACCCTTAAATTTTGACCTAAAAACAAACAAAATTGTTACATGGAAGAGAAGTAATCTTTTACATGTTATTGACATTGAAAGCAAGGGGGAAGTCGCTGGAGGAGCTCGATGAATCCAACCCGAGAGGAAGAGCGTGCGATTTCTATTGTTAGAGAAATTGGGAATTTGGGAGAAAATTAGGGAGATTTCTTCTTTCTCGTAAAAAATGAGCATTTTATCTTTAATGACACTTTTTTTAGTTCCTTCCATTAAAATAAAATTTTAGTGTGCCATGGTAGGTGACTTTTTTAGTAGTGTGTCGACTGATCATCCACATAGTGTCGGCATTATGTTCACTCTTGAGAGAAAGGAATAGATTGAGAAATTTATGTCATGTTCGTTAGGTCTGTTTTAGGATCTCCTATTAGTTTAGGAGGAGGCTAGAGATAGTAATTGCACTAGTGTTTCATTGCTTAATCTTAATGCGTATGGAAAATTAACGTAAAGTAATCAACCCTATGTTGAATGATTTGTGAGAGCGAACTTAAGATATAAGTAGACATAATTTACTTCTCAACATAAAATTATAAGGACTTGCATGCAACTATATGACATAAATCCTCTAATCCGACCCCAGTATAATATCGTTAAAATCCTCTTTTTGCATGACCGTTATTAGTTTATTGTTGGGCTAAAACCGACACGCCACAACTAAAAAAAAAAAATTAAATAGAATGGTGACGTGGACTGCTCAAGATTTCACCTAAGCGAAATCCCTACTCAGTCTAGCAAAATGTGAGTGTGTGTTTCTCCAAAACGCATAAGTATACGCGGTCAATGTTGTAGCGAGTTTTAAATGTAAATACAGGTCATTCTCCATAGGGATTTTTGGTGCTGCTTTTGATTTGTTTTCATGCAAGAGTCAAGTGTAACAATTTGGTTGAGTGAATTAATTAAGTAATTGGTCTAAGTGGATGAAATAATAAAAGAACGATATGAGACTAAGTATCAGAAGTGTTTACGATTTTCAGGAGATTCGCTTAAGCGATAAGGTTAGCAAGGACGAACAACTGACAGAGGTCCCTTGGCTCTCTCGAACTCTAGAATTTGACTCTCTCGAGCTCCTAGTTTGGATCTCTCGAACTCAAACAGCTATTAATTAACAATCAGCATTAGGCGAACCTTATCTCTAAGTGTTCTTTAATTAGCAAGCAAAACTTAACAACCCTAATGTCATACATGCAAGTTCACTCTATTTCTTTTCTCTCGAAACGAAACAGAGTTAATACAATTGATTTGTCAGACGAAATGTATATGAAGTTAAAGACAACATGCATAATAAGTTATGTTCGCTAACCCCTTCGCCCAAGCGAAATACCTTACTTCCCCATAACCTTTCGATAACAGATTTAGCTACTCATATCGGTAAACATACTTAAAATAGATGGTGAAACGGTAAACATGCTTTAAACGAAGATTTAAGTAAATAGAAAGTGCACAAAATAAAGAACAAGTAAAGATTAAGACAAGGGATTAGAAAACTCCAAAAACTTGATGAACTTCGAAACCTTTCTGGTGAAACTCCGGTTACCAACAAACGTCTTAGAAAGAAAGTAAACTAGGCTAAAAAGCAATAAAGAACTATAGCCCGGTGAAATCGCTTCGACTGTTTGAAATCTAAACGGAAGTAAAACTTTGGTCGGGACAGAGAAGAAAGCTCTGAGAATAATGACTGAAGAATAGTTCAGGTGTTGTAGCAATATGTTTCCACACTTCCTTCCTTCACATGATCTCGGATAAAATGAAAACGAACGTTAATATGTTTGCTTCTTTCATGATTCACTGGATTCTTTGCTAACTCAATTGATGATCTATTTTCTACTTGAATTACGGTTGCACCAAGTTGCTTTAACTCCATCTTGCTTAAAAAATGTCTCACCCATATCGCATGACAAACGCACCAAGAAGTTGCAACATATTCAACTTTGTATGTTGAAAGCGTCACGATCAATTATTTCTTTGACTGCCAAGTAAATGTTGTGTTGCCCATAATGAATGCGTATCCTGAAGTGCTTTTCCGATCGTATATGTCTCAGTGCCAATCGTTGTCGGAGTAACCACTCAGCTTGTACTCTTTTTCTTTCGAATAAAACATCCCAAGTGCCACTGTTCCTTGGATGTATCGCAAAATTCGCTTCAAGGCTTTCCAATGCCTATAAAACTAGCTCCTCCATGAACCGACTAATAATGCCAACACTCAATACGATGTCTGGCCTTGTGCATGTGAGATTGCGCTCAATCGCATTGATTTCCTCATCTATTGCAGTTCGCCACTTCTTATCTCGCACTGCTTCCTCAAAGCTAATACTTTCCACATCTGCTAAAAGACAAACAAGGTGCACCTCATTTGTCGCATTATACAATTATTGCAAACTCTACATTCTGGGTTGTTGCGATTTTTCTTCTTGTTCTTGAGTTGTTTCAGACTCTCTTGACATTCTTGTTGATGTAACGACTGGTAATTCTCTAACTTTGATGCTGACTTCCATTGAATTGTTCCAATTCCATTCACTTTCTTCATTTACTTGCACATTGCGACTCACCATCACCTTGCTTATTGGGTCAAGTAGCTTGACCCTTTTGTTCTTTCATCATAGCCTATAAACACATATTTCTTGCTCTTATCTTCGAGCTTCGTTCTTTGCTAATCAGGTACGTGTGCATAAGCCACACTACCAAACACTCTAAGATGCAAAACTGTCGACTTTCGTCTACTCCATGTCTCTTGCGGTGTCTGATCACCCAACTTCGCATGTGAACATCGATTTTGCACATAAATTGTGCATTGCACTACTTCCGCCCAAAATTCCTTTGGCATACTTTTACTCTTTAGCATTGCTTGAACCATGTCAAGAATGGTTTGTTCTTCCTCTCAGCCAAGCCATTTTGTTGAGGAGTGTATGGTGCAGTTAGAAATCGTCTTATGCCTTGCTCCTCGTAATACTTCCTAAACATCGTCGAAGTATATTTTCCACCTCTGTCAGATCGCACAGTTTTTCTCCGTTTACCAGTTTCTTTTTCAACCTTCACTTTGAATTTTGTGAATGCCTCAAATGCTTTTAACTTTTCTTTCAAAAGATAAACCAAGTTTTTCGTGAGAAATCATCAATAAAAGTAATGAAGTACCTTTTACCGTTGAATGATGTGGGGGTAATTGGTCCACATATATCCGTGTGAATCATCTCGAGTGGTTACTTCTCTTGGTAATCTGCTTTCTTACGAAACGAGGTTCTCGCATGCTTGCTGAGCACGCATTCTTCATAAAACTTTCCATCATAGTACATCTCTGGTAGCCCGCGCACAGATTCTTCTTCGCTAACTCTTTTAGTCCACCGTGATACAGATGACCAAAACGAAGATGCCACAGTGTTGCTTTATCTTCTACATCGACTCGCAAACATCTTTATCGCACACTTTTCAAATTTAGTCTATACATGCGATTTCTTCTCATCTCTACTCGGGCGACTAAATGCTCTTTCTTGTCCCTAAAATGCAACAACGGTCTTTCAAAAATATAGAATAACCCTTCTCTGTGAGTTGCCCCAAACTCAAAATATTTGTTTTGAGATCTGGTATATAACAGACATCCTAGATTGACCCTGTCAAGCCATCCTTCTGCATAAAAGAAATCATACCTTTGCCTTTGACCTTTACTTTTGACGCATCTCCAAAAGAAACATGATCATCTTCAACTCTCTGCATCTCTTTGAATAGATGCTCGTGTCTGTACATGCGGTTGCATGCCTTTGAGTCGAGATACCACACAGTATCATTATTGTCTCTTCCTTCTTTATGCGCCATCAAAAGAACACTTCATTCGCATTGTTTTCTACTACTAAGTTACTTGTTTCTTCAACCATTTTATCCGCATGACAATCTCTCGCAAAATACCCTTATTCACCGCAATTATAGCACTTTTTGAAATAACAATCACTCGTATAGTGATCATACTTGTGACACTTGTAGCATTCAGTATTTGAATGATTCGATCTATCGCCTCTTCCTGAACTGCATCCTCTTCCACGTCAATTTTCTTGACTCGTATGTCCCTTCTCTGCATCATAATTGTTGCTTTGACTACTACGACCATATCCATGATCTCCACGGTTGCGACCTCTATTCTAAAATTGTTTAGAATAGAGTACCTCTTTATCTTCGATTGACGCCTTGGTTTGAAGCGCTTACTTTAGCATTTCCTCTTTTTCTTGTTCTTACATTGCTCGTGTGAACCAGCAAGCTCATCAACAGTGAGTGTCGCAAGGTCCTTTGACTCCTCTATCGCGCACACCACATTCTCAAAATTATCCGTCAACTATCTCAAAATCTTTTCAACAACTCGCAGATCCGTTAGCTTTTTGCCATTGCGATTGAGTTAATTTACCATCGTCTGTACACGCAAGATGTAGTCAAATACGTTTCTAACTCCATCTTTATGCTCTCCAATTCGCCTCGAAGAGTCTGGAGACGCACTTGCTTCACTCGGTCGGCTCCTTTGAACACTTTCTCTAAAGTGTCCCACTCTTTTTTTGAAGAGGTTGCACTCGCAATCTTCTCAAAGCCCGATTCGTCAACTGCACGAAAAAACAT
The DNA here is from genome assembly GCA_037833695.1 of Sechiopsis laciniata. Lineage (NCBI taxonomy): Eukaryota > Viridiplantae > Streptophyta > Magnoliopsida > Cucurbitales > Cucurbitaceae > Sechiopsis > Sechiopsis laciniata. The sequence continues at coordinate 5,269 of JBBMKA010016704.1, forward strand.
GTACAATTCGAACGCATTTCTTTCAACTCTTTGATTTGAATCGCTGTATAATCTGCAATATTCTCTGGTTCTACAAAATCTTTTTTGACCACTTCCCATGCATCATGAGATCCAAGAAGCTTTTTCATCTGAATGCTCAAATTCTCGTAATTTGCCTTCGTCAATCGTGGCAATGACATTTGACCAGTCAAGTTCACCATCGGCTCCGATACCAATTTTAAAATCTGGATGCGAATAACAAAACAATAAACACAAATATTTCTCTAAAAACTCTTTTCCTTTATTTCTCAATTACTTTCTCGACAATTATCTACATGACTTTTTCTCTCTTTACTCTTTTTCACTCTACGTTTGTCTCTACAATTCACAATGAAGGAACACTCTATTTATAGCCTATTACAAACTTGGTCTCCAAGTTCTTTCCCTAAATATTTCCCACTAATTGCTAAAACAAGAATCTACCAATTCCTTAATTAGTCTCCTTAATTGACAACCCTTTAATTCCTTAATTGTCTACCCACTAATTCCTTAATTAACAATTACATTAAAGTTTATTCCAACACTTTGTTCTATGAAAGATTTTAGGCCTATAAGTCTTTAAAATGTTATTTATAAATTTATTTTGAAAACTATTTCCAATAGGGTTCACTCTTGATGATTAATATAATATCTCCCACTTAGAGTGCCTTTTTTCTGGTCGTAATATCTCAGATAATGTTCTGTTAGGATTTGAATGTTTACATCATTTGACGAGGGTGAAAAAAGGCAAAACCGCTCTAGCAACTCTTAAAATTGATATGATTAAAGTTTATGATAGAGTGGATTGAACCTTTTTCAAACGTTTTATGAAAGCTCTTGGTTTTTATCCTTGTTTTGTTGAGTTAATCATGTGTCGTGTAACAACTGTTACATATACATGCAATATTAATGGGAGTCAAAAAGGTAAAATAATTCCTACCTTGTACTGAATGTCCGCCTCACATTCTTTATTGGAGGAGGAGAAGAATCATATAAGTGGTTTTAAAGGGACCTCCTATGATTACTCATTTATTTTTTGCTGATGACTGTTTAGTTTTTTTTTTTTAAGCTAATCAACAAAAAACAAGTTATATTCGGAGGGCCTCAAGTTGTTTTCCCTTCTGAAAGGTCGGGAAATTAATCTTGAGAAGTGGGCTATTAGTTTCAATCCCAATACAAAAGAAACTATTATTGATAATTTGAATCAACAGTTACAAGTAAAAAAGATGGACGACCATTTGCATTATTTGGGTATCCCAATCTCTTTTTCTAATTCAAAAAAGTTTTCTTTTAAATTTTTGAAAGATTTAGAAGATGCTCTTTAGATGGAAGTATTAAAACTTTTAAGCAGGTCGCAAAGAGGTTCTGATCAAAGTGGTACTTCAGGCTATGCCCATATACTCAAAGAATTGTTTCTAAATTTCAATTTTTATTATTTAAAAATGTCACATGATTATTTACAAATTTTGGTGGGGGATAAAGAGTTAAGAAACCGTATTCACTGGGTGAAATGGAAAATGGCTTGTGTTCCCAAGATAAATGGGGGTCTTGACTTTCGTGATCTTGGTTTGGCAGAAGTATTTAAGTTTATGGAGGAGTTTTGTTGGAATAAACTTTAATGTAATTGTTAATTAAGGAATTAGTGGGTAGACAATTAAAGAATTAATAGGTTGTCAATTTAGGAGACTAATTAAGGAATTAGTAGATTCTTGATTTAGCTATTAGTGGTAAATATTTATGGAATGAACTTGGAGACCAAGTTTGTAATAGGCTATAAATAGAGTGTTCCTTAATTGTGAATTGTAGAGACAAATGTAGAGCGAAAGAGAGTGAAGAGAGAAAAAGTCATGTAGAGAGTTGTCGAGAAAGTAATTAAGAAAGAAAGGAAAAGTGTTTTTAAAGAAATATTTGTGTTTATTGTTTTGTTATTCGCATCTAGATTTTACAGCAAGTACTTGAACCTTTATGGATTAGAGTCATAACTGTTTTATTAATTTCGTCCATATGAATATCGTAATTCAGGACTTTTCAAAAAAAAAAAAGACATATGTCCCCACAATCGACCAGTATGTTTCATAAAAAAATGCAGATACCCATCAATACCTGGAGCTTTATTCGAGCCCAAGTTCTTCAGAGGTGGAGTAATTTCATCCTCTGTAAAAAGCTTGGACATGAGAAGCTTTTCCTCCTCCAAGAAAGAATTGTTGACTTCATCGCACAAATCCTGAACCATAATTCCACAAGCAGTATTATTAGAAGAAAATAACTTAAAGAAATAAGAACATACGTCATATTCATCTCGCTGCAATTGATCCAAAAAGTTCACTCTACGACGTTGGAAAGCACAAGCGTGGAACTATTTTGAGTTTCTATCTCCCCACTTCAGCCAGTAAACTCTCGATCTCTATTTTCGATAAATTTCTTCTTTGATAAACAAGTTCTCTAAGGATTTCCTAGCATGTTGCACATCAAGTACTAAAATATATGTCCAGCATATAAGATGATTGGGTTTTCTTAATCATAAAGCACACATTTATATTATTATTATTATTATTATTATTTGACATTTAAAGTAGACCTTATGTTAAATGAGTTATTGGTGTTTTTTTTTTTAGAGTACATATCGGAGGAGTGAAATCATACTACACCCTACATAGAGGGTACCATTACTTTCAAATAAATGAGAGTCAAATATCAATTTTTAGATTGAACTTGTGACTGTGGTGTTGAACTGGATTACCACCAAATAGTGAAACTAACGTACCACTAACCTATTTGGTAAATGAGTTATTGGTATCATTTGCGCTATTGCTTGGATTTTTGGCCTAGCTAAAACTAAAAAACAAGGAATAGAACATTTGCCCTTTTGGACTTACAAACCTTTAAAATTACTGATCTAGAATGATTATCCATCAAAATCTCTAGTCCATTTAGAAAATATTAAACATGATGTTATTAAATTTTGATCAATACGTCAACATTTTCCTTTTCTTTAATTTTTTGTTTAATTCAACCATATGTGTGGGTGGGGAAATTCAAACGTCTAACGTCTCGATCAAAGATAGTTTTAGTCAATTAAACAATGTTGATGTGATTCTTTTCATTGTTTATATACTCATAAGTTCGATATCTACATAGAAGAGTTAATGTAACCAAGAGTTACTATGAAGGCTGAAATGAAACGAAAGCTAAGAGGAAATCTTGGTACTGATTGATTAAGCACAACCTCTTTTAAATAAGAGTTGAGTACAAGCTAGGCACAACTGTTTAGAAAATAGTTACAGTTTGATGGAATAACAGAATGTTGGTAACTAATTAATTAAACCAACTGATGTAACTAGTTTCTTACTCCTCCCTCAAGATGGCATTTGGTGAACGTTTAAAATGCCCATCTTGATCATGAAATTGCGGAGGACAGAGACTGGAAGAATCTTTGTGAACATGTCAGCAGGTTGGTTGATTGATTGAACGGGCAGCAGACGCATTAGTCCTTGCTCAATTTTCTCTCGTACAAAATGGCACACAATCTCGATGTGCTTAGTCCTTTTATAAAATATACAATTAGTAGCTAATGCGATTGCAGCATTATTGTCTCAATATACTAAAGCAAGGGATGGAGATTGAACGCGTAAGTCAGTGAGCAGCTGCAAAAGCCAAGCTAATTCACCTGTAACTGTGGATAGTACCCGATATTCGGCCTCAATTGAGAACTTTGATACAGTGAGTTGCTTCTTTGTTTTCTAGCATATCATGGAGTCTCCAAGGAAGATGCAATAGCCAGTGATAGATCTTCGTGAATCCAAGCAGGCTCCCCAATTAGAATCTAAGAATTCTTTTAATTAAAATGAGGATGTGGGTTTCAATAAGACACCTTGGCCAACAACGCCCTTCAAGGATTTCAATAATTGAATTGCAGCATACCAATGGTCACTGTGTGGTTTAGAAACATATTGGCTGAGTTTGTGGACCGCAAACATGATATCCGACATGAAATTCGTAAGTAAAGTAGCCAGCCAATGGGACTTTTATATGAGGAAGCATTTTCTGCAGGTATAATTGTCCTAGATTTAGCCGTGAGTTTGAGATGTTGCCGCATAGAATGTACTGTTGGTTTTACAACAAGAAGGCCATGATCTTCAAGGATCCGAATGGCATATTTTCTTTGTTAAAGGTTGATGCCAAGGCTAGAGCAAAGTAGCTCTAAGCCTAAGAAATATTTGGCAAACCCTTAATCCTTGAGAAGGAAATGAGTTTGGAGCAGGTTCTTGACTTGATGTATAGTAGAGACATTATGTAAAGGCCCAGGTTTTCATCCCGGTTCCCCGGGTATATTTCATAGTTAATTCAGTTGTTTCGTTGGGCTGTTAGGGCAGTTTTAGCCTTGAGGGGCATTTTAGTAATTTTAGCTTTAGTGGCTAGTTTGGTGATTTATCGAGCTTCAGGGTTAGTTCTGTATTTTAATGAGTCTTGGGTTGTTTTTATAATTTCAGGGCTTTTAGGGTTAGTTTTGTAATTCTTGAGTTTTCGCCACGTGTCCAGGTTGGGAGTTCTAATCGATCGATCGATTGATTAGTCCCTCATTCGTTGATTGTTCCCAAAGAAAGAGATAGAGAGCTAGAGAGAAATTGCCTCCTCACCATCTTCTCCTTCTCCTCCCAATAGATCCACCTCCCCCTTCCCTTCTTCTTCATTGTTGCCACCGAAAACATCAGTCTCACGGAGCCCTAGCAACACGTACCGCATCGTAGACCCACGCCATCACCTTTTTCGAGCCTCTCAATCGCAGCTGTATGCCATCGCCATTACCGAGCCCTTGCACACGTACCAGCCGCCGATCCGCATCGCTGACCTTCGCGATCGCAGCTGCACCGTGCCGCACAGCCCACCTCGTACACGCAGTAGTCGTGCCACCCGCACACTTTGCCTGCTCACTGTCGCCGCCCTGCTCGCCTTTTTCGGTTACACCCGCATGCACAACCTAAGCAGCCTCGCCGTGTCAGTGCAGCCGAGCCTCGTCCTTGCCGCTGGCTTGGCTCTATGGTGCCGAGCCTGCCTTTCAGTTTGGGTAACCTCTATTTTCGATCCCTGTTGCTTTTGGTTAGCCTAGATAAATAGTTAGTTATTTAGATATTAATTGTTTATTATTACTATTTGTCTAGGTTGATTATACGTGGTTGGTTATCTGCAGCTCAAGGAGCATCGTATATTTGTTCTATTCTATTTCAGGTAAGGATTTCTTGTCGTGGTCGTGTGGACCCTGCGTGAATATACATTGATAGTGTTGTATGCTGCCTATTTTACTATTTGACTAGCATGTCTTAGTGGATAGGTTGATATGATTTCCTAACTGTTTGAGAGCATGCCTTGACTTATTGTGACATGTCTGTTAGTACCATGCTAGGGTTTCTCGTCTTTACTGTTAAAAATATTGTGATATGTTATAAACTGAAAGAGTCAAACTTTTAGCATAGCTTTGGTTAGGTTGTCATCATCTAGAGGCTGAGAGCGGGCACAACGTATGTTGCCCCCATCGGGTCGGGACCAGTGAAGATAGATTTCCCACCCTATTCCAACATAAGCCTAGTTTGTAGCCTACTAGAGCAGGATCCTTTCCTTGGTGTAAGCCTACCTCGGGACGATCTTAGCTTCCGACATTGGTGTGAATAAGCGCCACAGTTGGGTGCTGAAGGCCTTCCACCAGCTATGGATCAGTGGACACCATTCCGAGTCTAGTTAGGCATACGTACCTAGATCGGTGTAGTTTGTGCAGGCCTACATTTACCCGATTTGTAGCAGCATGCGATGTGCACACACACGCATTAGATGCTGAGAGGACGGCTCCCTCGGGCTAATGTCGTCAGTACACTATCCCGTTCTTTTTTAGAGCCAGACATTTGGGGACTCACCCAAGTGTCAAGGATCAGTTAGAAAGCTAGTCACCTAGCAGAGAGTTTGAGACTCTCAAGGTTTGGGAGTTATTTTGATGACTTTGTTTTTGCTACTGGTTGATGAGCTTTATTGCATGTATGCTAGGATGCTAGATGATGTGTTGTTTACGTACTGTATCCCGACTGAGGATTCTTACTGAGTGCCTTTGTACTCACCCTTATTTCTGTAGTTTTCCGCCAAGTAACTTGGGACAACACTAGGACGGCTAGAGGAGGAGCTGATGGATCATGGGAGTCCACCGGCATTTACTCTGTTATTTCTATTTGGATCTTTTGTTCAGCATGTAGTTAGGAACGGAGTTCCTGCTAAGAGGATTATGCTTTGTTTGTTTTAAATAAGGATTATGTTCTGTTTGTTTTAAACAAATCTCTGGCCAGAGGCTTTAATTGTATTTTGGATAACTTTTATGTTTGAATAGCTTATTCTTTGGAAATGTTTAAGTTCCTTCCAGCTTTCTCTTGATTTAAATGATTTTAAATTCATGCGTAGAGTAAGAACTATTTTTAGGACTGTTTTAGAGTCGGGTTCTTACACGTTAAGGCCAGCAAGTAGAATATCGTCAACATAGACCAGTAATACAACAAAGTTATCTTCAGTCCCACGTAGAGAAGCACATTTGCAAACTTTGTGAACCATTTTCGTGAAGCATGTTTTAGGCCATATATGGATTTGTTCAATTTTCACACAAGGGATGGAGAGGTTGCTCATTCAGTGGAGTAATATCCAAGGGGAGTAGCCATGTACACTTCTTCAAAGAGATCATTCAAGAAAGCATTGTTGATGTCCATTTGAGCAAGTGTCCATTTATAAGAGGAAACCAACGAAAGAGTATTTTGACAGATGTTATCTTTGCCACGGAAGAGAAGGTGTCAAAGTAATCAATCACTTCCTGTTGGTTGTAACCTTTGGCCACAAGATGGGCTTTAAAATGGTCAATCGATCCATCAACTTTGTATTTGATTCAGTAAACCCATTTATTGCTTATGGCATGATGGTTTGCAGATAATTGAACGAGACTCCAAGTGTGAGTTCTCTCCTTGGTGAAAATTTCATCATTCATTGCAAGGATCCATTTTGGATCTATGACGGCTTGATGAAAAAAGGACAGTCCGAAAGCAGTGGAAATGTTGCATAAATTTAACCGTCAGTGAGGTGATAGACTATCATAAGATACATGCTTACTTGGGGGGGAGGGGGCATTGACATTGTAGTGTTGTAGAAGAATCATTATGATGAAGGAGATTGCAATGGTAATGTTCAAGGAGGGCAATGGGAATGAGTAGAGCGCCTGAATTGTGCTGCTGGTATAGTCACAGTAGAATCCGAATGAGCCTGTTTAGTATGATTCATTAGAGGACAGACATCAAGCTACTCACTGGACTGTACAATTGGTTGTTCACTCTCATTCTCAATCGTTTGATCAATGCTAGAATCAATACCTTGCTCACTATTGATTGTAATAGATTACTCTATCTCAGGTTCTGGTAATCCTTCACATGTTTCAACTGCATCACTTCCCATATCAGGCATATATGACTAGAGGGTGTATTCTCTATATCAACAAGTTGTTCATCAGAAGGAACTTGATGACAACTAGTGGGTAGAGGTATAGGCATTGGTGGGTTTCCAGCATCCTTTTGTAGACATCCAAAATAGTCATATGAGGGAAATTGGTCATGATGGGCAGAAGGTAGAATGGTGTTGGAGTGAGGCAATATGCTGGGTGAAAATACATCTATGACAAAGTGACTGGCGCAGGGCTGCTCTTTGAATGGAAATATGCCTTCATGAAATACTATCTCTCTGGGGATATGTATTTGGTGTGTGGTAAGGTCATAGACATGATATCCTTTAATGCCAGTAGGATATCCAATGATTATGCATGCTGAGGCACGAGCATCAAATTTTCCTCGATACGCCTAGAGAGTAGGCATGTAGCAAAGACAACCAAATGAACGACGACTTGAGTAATCAACTGGTTCCTTATGAAGAATAGAATATAGGGTGGCATTCTTTAAAAGAGGCATTAGGATGTGGTTGATGATGTGGGTTACAGTGAGTACACAATTTCCCCAAATAGACAAAGTAACTTTTGATTGAAAGAAAAGAGCAAGTTTTGTGTTAAGTAGATGCCTATGTTTCTGCTCAACGACTAAGTTTTGTTGTAGACATTCCACACAAGGAAATTGGTGTATAGTCCCCATTGAGCCAAAAAAAATCCTTAAAGTAGAGCTCAGGGGCATTTTTGGATTGAAAGGTTTTGATGTCCTTTGCAAATTGTGTCTTGACCAATTTAAAAAAATGGGGAACTATGACTGAAGTATCAGATTTTGCACGCATTAAAAAAATTTAGGTGTAACGAGAGAAATCATCGACTAAAGTAAAAAAATACTTGTATCCTTGGTAAGTAAGGACTTTAAAAGGGTCTCATGTTTCACAATGTATTAAGTCAAAAACATGAGCCGCTACATTATTATTGAAAGGGAAAGAAATTCTTCTTTGCTTTGCTAAAGGGCACACTTGAAAAGGTTTAGATCCAGAAGAAGACAAATCTAGTACATTATTCATAAGGTCAAAACGTCTAGAAGAAAGGTGTCATAATCTATTATGTCATGTTGATGCTGAAACAGAACAGGCGTATGCAACAGTAGAGCTTGATAAGAAGTATATTCCTTGATGCAACTAGCCTTGTCAATCGTCCTCGTATGATCCTTATCCTGTATTTCACATGTTTGTTCTGTAAACTACAGAGATATATCCTTTGTTTGCAATAGACAACTAATAGATAATAGGTTGAGAGAAAATTAAAGTACATAAAGAACATTAATGAGCAGCAAATCAAGATTAACTTAAACATTTCCAACATATTCTACAGACACCTTAAATCCGGTTGGTAAAACAATTGTCATATTAAATATGCTCGTCCAAGAAATAAACCAACTAGAACAGTTGGTAGCATGTCTTGAAGCACTGGAATCTTTCACTCAGTCATTTGAATTTGAAGCAAAAGAGTTGCTAACAGTAGAAGTACCCGTGATGTGGTTCACTGAGATAGTTTTTGCAGCAACTTGAGAATTAAGAAGCTCTATAAGCTGATTGCATTGCTCAGTGTTAAGAGACTTCAAAATTTTAGAAGAAGGTTGAGCCCTAAAGCTATTCGTAAGAATTGAAGTCTCAGTCGCAAAAGTCTTTTTATGAAACTTGAATCCTAGAGGAAATCTAAGAAGTCTGTAACATTTTTTCATGGTGTGGCCAAGTTTCCCAGAGTGCTTATAAATTGGACGAACACAATCTTTCTTATTTGGTTTAGAATTATCCATGGACGAAGCAGCCAAAATGATAGATTCTAAAAGGGGAACTATAATCCATATTGATCATTGACGCTCTTCTTGAATAACCAATGCGAATACCTTGTTTATTGAAGGTAATGGATCCATCATAACAATCTGAGTTTGAATCCTAGCATATGAATCGTTCAATCCCATCAGAAATACAATGACATATTCAGATTGGAAATGAGCAAGTACCTTCTTTAAACCTCAATAGGTACATTCATCTATAGGACATAATTCACAAAGTTCTTGCCATATGGCTTTGATCTTTGTGAAGTAAGCTTTGACGAACTGGCTTCCTTGAATCGTTGTGATTAACAATTTTTGCATCTGAAATATTCGAGGACCATTAGAATCTTGAAAAATTTCGACCAAATCATCCCATAGTTCCTTGACCGAACCATTGTAAACTATACTTGCTGCAATTTTTCTTGAGACTATGTTCAAGATCCAAGAGGAGATTACATGATTGTTGAACTTCCAAGTAGCTTGAAGCTTCTTGAATTTTTTCTTAATAATATCGCCAATTACAAATCCTTCCTTGTTCTTTCCAGCCAGCACAACCAAAATAGACTTCTTCTAGGTATAGTAATTTTTGGCGCCAATGAGAGGTTGGGTAACAAAGATGGCCGTGGAAGAAGTGAAAGACTGATGTATATAGAAAGGATCGAAAGACTGGTGAGATTGAATATTTAGGGTTATAGGTTTATCTTTACTTTGAGATGTTTAGTCTATCATTAAAGGTCAGAATGAACGAATCGTGGAAAGGATGAAGAAGATGAAGGGCACTCAATGCTCTGATACCATATGAAGACTACAATGAAATGAAAGCTGAGTGCAAATCTTCGTACTGATTGATTAAGCAAAACCTCTTTTAAATAAGAGTTGAGTACAAACTAGGCACAACTGTTTAGAAACTAATTATAGTTTGATGGACTAACATAATGTTGGTAACTAATTAATTAAACCAACAAATGTAACTAGTTTGTTAGTTACTTATTAAAAAATAAAAATAAATAAATAAAAAAACTCTTCTTCCCATACAAATTATTGATATTATTTACCAAGCGAAATTTTGAAAAACTAGAAAAAAAAAATTTAAAAGAAATTTGTTGCATTATAAGAAGTTGTAATATCTCTATTTTAATCACATCAAATTTTTAAATATATTTCATACATAGAAACATATTTCATTTTTTATTGCTTTCATCCACTTCACTTTGACTGTTTTGAGCAAAGCCATCCGTCTAAATTTTGATATTCATAAAACAAAGTTAGGAAAATTGTAGTAGCTGTCCACTTTTTTCAAAGTAATTGCAAGCGTGTTCAACTCCAAACTTATTTGTAAAAATATTTTTCCTTTTTCATTTATTTTAAATCACACATTTGTCATTTACGCTTTTACCCTTGTTTTAATTGAATTATTTTTTTTCATATTCAGATTTTCTTTCCCAAAATAACAAATCCCAAATTTGTTCCTTCTTCTCCACTTAACCCGTTCTTTTCATCTTTCCCAAATCTTTCTGCGAACTCGATTTCTTCTTCATTCGATTTCATTTATTTCTGGTGATTTTGATTTAGGTGTTGTGTTCTTCGTTCAATTCAGGCTGTTTCTGGCGATATTTTCTTCATAATTTGTTCAAATCTGTTCTTTCTTCGTTCAACTTTTGGTTTTAAAATCGTTTCTGGCGTTCGTTCTTCGTTCAATTTTTGGTTTTAAAATCGACTTGTGAGCATGTAGATTTCGAAACCTAACTTCTGAGATTTTTTTGGTTTTCTGTCGATTTCTTCATCGTTCTTTTGATTTTCAGTGATTTCTTGTGCACAAATCGATTTCTTCTTTTTCCGGTGGGTTTCCGTTCAATTATTCTCCAAAATCTGGTACTGTTGTTTCCTTGATCGATTGAACCAACAAAAGCATCCTCAGACTTCGCCATTAAATTCAATTCTTTCTGTTTTAGTTGATAAATTAGTCAAATTCGAGGTTTTGATTTCGAAACCTCTGTTTCCAAAATCTGAGGTCTTCCAGCGAATTAAGGTTTCCTGCAAATGATGAGTATGTTTTCTTTTCCCTACTGTATTTTATCACTTTCTAATTTCTATACTGGTTAGCTGTTAAGAATTTGTATACTGTATTAATACTTTATACTATATTAATACTGGTTCACTGTTATAATTTGTTTGTGTTGTTAACCAATGCACTGTAATGCTCTTATAATATAGTAGTTATATTTCATGTAACATACTGATTTATGTTTTTAAAAATTTTCTTCTTAGGTTCAAACTGCATACCATTACGGATTGTTCATAGTGGTTTATGGAATAATGATGACATGTATGTTGATTACCAAGCCGTTGAAATTTGGTTGTTAATACCTCTTCATGTAGTTGTTAATACCTCTTCATCCTTCACAGCTTGTGCAACACCTTCCTCTTCTTATTTTTCCTGTATTACATAAATAGTTAATACATTACTTAATACATTAATACATTACTTAATTTTTAATACCTCAGGATCGACCACATCTTTTTCAGCTACATCAGGTTCGACGACAACTTCTTCACTTTCTTCATCTTTTTTATCCTGTATTACTTGCCGAAATTTAGAATGCAACATGTCAAAATTAATTAATACATTACTTACTTTTTAATACCTTAGGTTGAACAGGTTCCTCTTCATCTAACTCAGTTTCTTCATCAACTTTTTCACCTCCCTTATGTTCTTTATCGTGTATTAAATAAATATATAATTAGAATTCAACATGTCGAAACAAATAAAATACATTTACTTAATGTTTAATACCTCAGGTTGGACAAGAACCTCTTCATCTAACTTAGTTTCTGCAGCAACATTGTAGCCATCCTCATGTTCTTTATCCTGTATTACATAAACAGATATGAAAATGTCAATAGAAATAAGACCAAATAGGTATTAACATTGATATATTATTAGTGCATGTTTCATACCTTTGATAATTCTTCACTATAACTACCCATCTCTTCTTCGTCTTTATTCAAATTTTTTGAACTTCCTTCTCCATCCTTGCTTTTTTTCTTTATCTACGAAAACACATTATACAAAACAGTATTACATCCCTTGAGCACTGTATTTTAAAATTACCTTGTTGTCTTCTGTGTATACTGTCATTAGGGGGATAGCATTGATAGCTTTGCTCTCACTTTCAGATGAACTAGTTGACTACATAAATATGAAAGTTTTTAAATACAAAAGCAAAGGAATGAGAACTAAAGTTCTTAAAATATTCATACCTCTCCAATTTCCATAACATTGGTGTCTAGTTTCTTCTTCTTTCCAGAGTAGTTTATATACGTTCCCAAAATTCTCTCGCTTCTTCTCCAAAATTAATGTTGCTGTTTTTTTTCTATCCTTAACCATCTACATTATTAATACAATATAATTATTATACAGTATACAATACTTTGCAGAAACAAATATAGTATTAAAAGTTCAACACAGATTTCATAAATCTCTTACAGTATTCAACAATTAATACAGATTTCAGAAAGCTCATACAGTATTAAAAGTTCAGTAAAGGCCTTAGAAACAAATATAGTATTAAAAGTTCAATGTAGGTTTCGAAAATCTCATACATTGTTAAACAATCAATACAGATTTCAAAAATTTCATACAATATCTATGCAATTTCAAAAATCTTAAAATTAATCAGTTAAACCTAAGCATACTGCCAAACATAAACAAAAACCCTAGAAATCTAAATTTTGAACTCGAAAATCAGAAATTTTAAGATAGCGCTGAAGAACAAAAGAACAAGAACAGTGAAATTGAAACTCCATAATCAGGGCTGAAGAACAACAGAACGAGAACAGAGAAACGAAACATTTAGTGTTCATAGTAAGGAAGAATACCTTAATACACTTTATTTCTAAGATATCAAGTCGTCTGAGGATGAAAACGAAATATACGCAGCAACAATGGCGATCAGAGACAGTTTGAAAATGATAAAGGTGATGAAATCGACAGAAACAATGGGGATCGGAAGGTGGAATAGTATTTTGAGAGGTTTGAGAGATTTATATTATAAGGTTCTGAGACTGTTTTATTTCTTTCGAAAGTTGGAATCGTGTTAGACTCTCAAAATCTCTAAGGATCAAACACCCTTTTGAAGTCCAAAACCACTTCGAAGGTCAAGAAATTCCATAAGCCGGTAGGAAAACACGAGGAACACACATCATATTCTTTAAATGCATCATTCAATCATATAAACAAGTCAACGATTGATCATCATAGAAGATCAACAAGTCAACCACCGATCGTCATAGAGAATCAACGAGTCAGAGACCGATCATCATAGAAGATCAACAAGTCAAAGATCGATCCAACATCAATAAAGCCCACCTTAAGAACAAGTTCAACCTCAAGAACAAGCTACAAAGGCCTTGAGACAAGTTCACCCTCAAGAACAAGCTGTAAAGTCCTTGAGACCAACTCCACCTCGAGAAAAAGTTCTATAGCCCTCGAGACATTCGTAAATGAGAGAGAAAAAATCAGAGGAACAAATAGAGATTGTACGCCATATCACACATATTCAAATCAATATATATAAATACAAATTCTTATTTACACGTGTCTCAATCCTGTTTATCTGTCGAAATCTCGTGTTTACAAATTGGCACGCCAAGTGGGATCTCTCTACCTCTTATGTCAATCTCTCGCATAAATCAAACAACCATGTCTGGAAAAGCCACGTCAAAGATTGCTGCTCTAGAAGGCTCAATCACAAGAAGAAACACTACATCAAAGGTGCCTGCTACAAGAATCTATACTAGACCTGTCACGCATAGTCGTTCCAAGTCCGACAAGAGCAATGAACCTCAAATAACACCTAATGCGGTCGCAAATAGAATCGTAAGACTATTAGAGGGGACTTCTGATGAAATCATCTTCAAAGATAACCCGTTGTTCAACTAAGTCACTCTTACCGTCGATCAACCAAAAGAGACATCTAATCCTGATGTGATGTCTGTTATGATGGCTGGTGAGGGAGGCGATGACCGAATGATAGAGTTTGAAAGAAAGCTCGAGCAGATGATGAAAAAAATTGAGGAAAAAGACTTAGAGACCACTTACCTAAAAAATCAGATACAAAACTGGAAGACGACCGAATCAAGCTAGAGCCCTCATGAGCGAGTTAATGATAAAGGAAAGAACACTCTCTTGGAAGGACAACCACAACTACATTCAGCATCAATTGCTTCTTTATCTATCGAGCACCTGTAGGACATGATCGTGAACTCTATTAAAGCTCAATATGAAGGTCCAACTCAAAGTTCCTTAATGTATTCCAAGCCATATACAAAGAAGATAGACAATTTGAGCATCGGTTGCAAAGGAAGTAAATATGGCTCCCCTCAGATAGCAAGAAAGAGAATAGAGAGGTCAGCATCAAGAAGATCCTCAAAAGCACTACTGAAGAATCAATTGTCATGAATGCAGCTCCATTCAAATTTGTTGGAAAAGAAAAGAACAAGAAGGTAGAGACACGACCGAAAGGTGGTAAAAGACGATGCCAAACTCTAAAAGAAAGACAATCACAAGTATTTCCTTTTCTAGATTCTAATGTCGCTGATATGTTGGAACAACTACTAGATATACAACTTATCCAACTTCTCGAATGCAAACGACCAGAGAAGTTAGGAAAGACAAACGATCCTAACTATTGCAAGTATCATCGCGTCGTTAGCCATTCAGTGGAGAAATGTTTCATTATGAAAGAGTTAATTTTAAGATTGGCCCAAGAAAAGAAAATAAAGTTAGATCTCAACGGAGTAGTTCAAGAAAATCCTGTCATTGCAGTCCTCCAGCCTAAAGTCCAGTCATTCAAGATGTCTAGACATCACGATTCTCAATGTTCGATTCAATTTGGTTCAATCGAGCCCATCAACATTTGGTTTCAAGAAGAAGCATTAAACTGTGACTGTCAAGAATTGAGGCTTCAAGAAGTATGTGTTTCTGATTCAGCTGAAGAGAAAGATGTGGATTGAACCATAGAATCTCGTCGCAAGATGCGAAGGGCAAATTATGTTCGAAAAGAATACGTCTACATCGAGAGACAAAGAGAAAGAGATTCTCGAAGAGAAAAGACATAAATTTTTTTAAAGAAGCATAATCATGTAGAGGAAGAAAATAAAAATCTCTTTATGAAGGGTCAAGCAACAACGTTGGAAAATTTCTTTTCGAGAGATTTTCTTCCCATAACAAAAATGAAAGGAGATTTTGTAAGTTCATATTGCATCAACGTCAAAGAAGTTGATGATATAAAAGAAATCAAGCAAACGACTTCAATCTTTGATCATATCAAGCCTTCAACTACTCAACGTTCAACTTCCTAAAGATAAAGTATCTTCATATCAAAGAGAGAAGAAATGCCTCCAACTTCAACTAAGGTGCGATCATCAACCTTTCAAAGATTAAGCAAACAGACAAAAAGAAGAAAACATACCAGTACAACTACAGTTGTAACTAAGCCATCGATTTTTCAAAGGTTGAGTGTGACTATGACAAAAAACAGGGGGCATACAAGTATTTTGACCGACTCTTTCATAAAAGCTCAAGATAAACTTTCAAGCAAAATGAGAAGTCAAGAAGATATTCAAAGCATTGTTCTAGAGAATGAGAAAAAAGAACTTTGTTACCATAGAAGCAGAAGGCTCATTTAGAGTAAAACGTCACGATGTTGTTATCACTAACCCGCTAGATGAAGATGTTGAACAAAAGAAAACTAAGTCTTTATATCATCATGTTACACTGTCATCGAAAATGCAAATATCAAAGTGTTTAATGAAGGTATTAATGAAACAGTTTTATCACTTAAAGCATGTGAAAAACACAAGATAGTTGATGAAAATGGAAATTGGTTCAATCAACGAAAAAATCTTAAAGAAATATTTTGCTTAAATATGTAATACTCCTTGTCGTATGAGTATAAACTACATGCTACTCCTCAGCCTATGAGTATAAACTATAAGTTACCCCTGGCCCGCATGAGTAAAAAAAATAAATGGCCCAAAAAAAAAAAAAAAATTAACTACGTTATGACTTGATCCCTTCCATTCAAAGGGTATGTAGGCAACTTAATATAAAATTTTAAGTTCAGTCTCTATCTCTTAAAAAAAAACCTTTTACACACCACGAAAAATAATACATTCAAAATGGATGGATATGAAAGGGTTTCGTCTCCACTCTCTCTAAATTTGAGGCCGTCACCGTTCTACCTATGTTCAAGGTCGCTGTCAGTCTCCCTAAGTTTGAGGCCATCCATGCTCCTTCCCAATTCGAGACCATCGCCACTCTTTCCAAATTTAAGGGTCATCGCTAGTCTGTCAAAGTACGAGAACGTTGCCTATCGCTCCAAGTTTGAGGTCTTCGATGCTCTCGTCAAATATCAGGTCGTCGTCTCTTTCTTCAAGATCGAGGTTGTCGTTGCTCTCTTCAAGATTTAGGTCGTCGCCTCTATCGCTGAGTTAGAGATCGTCGTTGCTCTCCCAAAATTTAAGGTCGTCGTTGCTCTCTTCAAAGATCAAGGTCGTCATCTCTCTCGCCAAGTTTGAGATTGTGGTTGCTCTCTCCAAAATTAAGGTCGTCTTTGCTCTCTTTAAGTTCAAAGTCATTGTCTCTCTTTCTAAGTTTGAGGTCGCTACAACTTTTCCCAAGTTTAAGTTCGTTATCATTCTCTCCAAATTTGAGGTCATTGTTGCTCTCTCCAAATTTGAGGTCATCATCGCTCTCTCAAAGTATAAGGTAGTTGTCATTCTCTCCAAGTTTGAGGTCTTCACCTCTCTCAAAGTATAATGTAGTTGTCATTCTCTCCAAGTTCGAGGTCTTCACCTCTCTCTTAAAGTTTGAGACCATCCATCTTCTCTCCATGTACGAGGTTGTCACCGCTATATCCAAGTTTGAGGTCGTTGTTGCTTTCTTCAAGTTTTTTACGATCTTTCTCAGCTACAAGTGACCATCAAGCATCTATGACATCCATTCTGAGCTTCAAGTGAGAAATGACCCGTCCCATCAAGTATCTGTGACATCATTTCTCAGGCTTAAGTGAGAAGTGGTCAGTAACATCAAGTATCTATGACGTCCATTCTCAGCTTCAAATGAGAAGTGACTCATCCCATCAAGTATCATGACGTCCCATATTAGCTTTAAGTGAGAAGTGGCTCGTTCCATTAAGTATCTGTGAAGTCCCTTTTCAGCTTTAAGTGACATCACTAATGGGAAAAAATGGGCCATCTTATACGGTCTCAACGAGATGAGAAGTGTCTTTACGACAACTTCTCAACCTCAAGCATATCTTATAAAGGTCAGTAACCACTTCTGCATTGAGGCAGATGTGACATCATCGAAGGAAAAATGAGTCAGTTATAGGGTTAATGCGAAAAAGGTCATTTATAACGTCTCTGTGAGATAAGAAATGTCTTTACGATAACTTTTCAACCTCAAACATCTCTTATATGGTTCGGTGATCAACGCTGTAGACACGCAAAAATGACATCACTGAAAAGAAAATGGTGAGCAGTCAGTCAAGAGGTTGTCCCCTTATAACGTCGATGGGATATTACCTCTTATAACGTCAATGGGACAAGGCCTCTTATAAAGACGATTGGACATGGTCATGATGGCCTCGTGTTCTGGCAGATGGCATGACGACATGACTTTGTGTTTCATGGATGGCATGGTTTGGACGGCATGACTTCGTCTTTTGAGATGATGTGACAGCTTGAAGGCAGAAAACGACATGGCACCATGAAGGCCAGAAACATTGTGGCGAAATGACGAGAAGACACGGCGTGGCGGCATGACGGCAAGACACGACGTGGCGGTATGACGGCAAGACACGGTGAGGCGGCATGACGGCAAGACACAACGTGGTGGCGTGGCGGCATGACGGCAAGACACGACGTGGCGGCATGACTACAAGACACGACGTGGCGGTATGACGGCAAGACACGGCGAGGCGGCATGACGGCAAGACACAACGTGGCGGCATGATGGCAAGACACGGCATGACGGCAAGTCATGGCATGACGGCATGATGGCAAGACACGACGTGACGGTACAATGGAAATGTAACACCCTGACATCTGGATTCCCAAGCCACCTGAAACTCTAGCTTCACAATTGGTGGTACACCCTACTTTATTGCTAATTTTTAGGTAAATTTACAACCCAAAAGCTCATACAACAGTAGAGATTCCATAATATTTACAATCCAGCTACAAACTAACCTTACAAAAACTTTATAGAAGGTCTAGAATGCAAAACTTATATACATTTCTATTTATACACAAATTCCAGACCAACAACCTATTAAAACTAGCTCTGCTACCTGTCCACCACTCCTAAGCTCATCGTCGTTGCTCTCCTGAAGCCACCTAAACATTAAACATAGAGAAAACAGCCAACAAATTCATTCATCTCCCATACTAAGTGTAACACATCCACATAAAGAAAATCCTCTTAAGTATTATTCTCTAACCAACCTACAAAATTCAACTCATCAACTACCACACATAAAATTCAACAAAAGAAACACATTACTCCTCGTAAAAGATACCCTAGCTTCTTCCTCTTCCACGCACTGCATAAATTAATTACACGCTCTATTTCCCACTTATTTTCACATTATCGCATTACTGCCACACCCTCTTTCCAACAACATAATAAATTTTATCATCAAATAAAACACACGCGAAACCGAATCAATGAGCCTTAAGATATCTAACCTGCTGATGTTGCGCCTCCCCTTGAATTTGCCTTAGTTCCAGCACTCCTGAGCCTCCTGTACAATTAAATTCCACTCTATCAATTTCACTCTCAACCATTTTATTCTCAACAAAGAATTAAATGGGTTTATTTTATCCTGTATAAACGTATTGTTTCTCTAGTTTTTAACTCCACAATTTCCAGCCCTAGCAAGGAAGGTTTAGTCCGCAATCAAAGAGCCAATCGCTTACCTTCACACTATTTTCCTCCTTTCCTTCAATATTTCTACTTCTTCGAATTGGTCTCCTTTTTTTTTTCCTTTTAATCCAAACTTCAGTTTCCTGCATCAAGAGAAAACAAACCCACATCAACCCAACATCTTTTCTTTCTTCCCCATATACTTAAGGAAAATTCACCTACCTACCTTTGCGTACACAACCCGCACCGACGAAGATCGAAAATACCTTGGCTTCGTTGCTCGATGTAGCGAGATCGCCCCCCTTCAACAAAGCTCTTCGTCTCCCCCTTCTCACGTTCTTCTTTCTTTTTTCCTTTTTTTTTTTCCAGATGCTACATTTTCACGCCACTTTCATTTTGCCCAACTTAACAAAGTGACTTCACTACCCCTCCTATGCTAAAGTTCCCACACGTGGCATCTCTTAGTGCTAGCTGGCATCCAAAATTTTAAGTATTTACAATTTAACTTCCTTAATACATATTTACATTTAAATAATCTTACAGGAAACAAACAGCATGATAGCAAGAAACGGTGTGGCAGCTGGCGACCAGCAAAGTTGAATGTAGTTGAGTGTTGAAATTGGAAAAGAAGAGGATGAAATTGAGCCTGCAAAAAGAAGAAGAGCAACAATAAAAAATATAATTCAACAAAAAAAATAAAGGTCTACCCTCGATTTCTACCTGGTTGAGATGGAGGACGAGGTTGAATGGTTGCAAAAGCAAGACCCTACACAAGAAAAAAAAGAATTTAGCAAATTGAAGTTCCAGGAAAAAAAGAATTCGAAGAGCGCAAAAGAAAAGGCAAGCAAAAAAACAAAGGTGGATAGCATCAGTTGAAAAAAATCTCCTCGTCTGCAGCGAAAAAAAAAACCCATATATTGAAGAAAAGAAAAAAAAAATCATATATAAATGAAAAAACAGTGGCATTTAAGAAATAGTTCCACCTTGAAGAATAAAGGGAAAAAAAAAAATTTTTGATAAAGAGAGGAGCAAAGGAAAAAGCGCTTGGAGCATGGTAGGAGGAAGAAGAAAAGTTATGGAAAAGAAAACAAATTTCTGGTGGCAACACAAAAAAAAAAGGAAGGAAGAAAGAAATCTTAATGGAGAGGCTTCTACAAGAATATGTGTATAGAAGAATATTTACATCATGCCCGGACATTATATATAAAATAATGTCTACCTATATGTTTAATATAAGCCACAATCTATTTGATTTTAAATTAAAAAGATAAAAAAAATAAAATAAACAAAAATAGATTTTGGCTCATATTGGACCACCTAGGTGGGTATTATTTTATATATCATGCCTATGATGTAAATACTTCTCTATGTATATATATAGTTGAGTTGGGGATAAAATCTATTCTCAAATTGAATAAGATTTTAGTCCGGGAGGAATTTGAGGCAAATTAAATCTTAAATTGGGATAAATGGTTGCTTCAAATTTATATCCACATTTAAATCCGATTTCATACAAAATCTGTATATATCATGATTCAAATTCAAATTCAAATCAGATTATGATATGATATTCAGTTCAAATCCATTACCAATTCTTTATTAAAAAAAAAAATTCATTCCCGATTCAAATTCACAAAAAAGAAAAAAAAAATTGGATCATGATATAGATTTGTCTCACATTCCCAATTTGAATATGATATTTCAATTGAGTTGAATCATCTACATTAGTTCAAATTCAAAATTAATTTGGATTGTCATTGGAGATTTGTCTCAATTTGATCGGACATTAAATAAAATTTGAGTTGTATAAGTATTGTTGCTAAAAAGAGGGCGTTATCTAAATCTTCAGCAAAACGAGATTGGATTATCTAAACCTCCATTTGAACGAATTCCGGCATTGGACCCACGGACTCAACAGATGTGTTTCCAAGTTTGATAACAAACCTCCTTAGAAATCTCAAATTTTGGAGTTAAGATTTTATATTTGAAAATTTTTATTCATTGGATTGAATTGAGAAGAATATGCTGAAGATATACATTGGATTTCTTAATTCTATTTGGGGTTATTTAGATGATGGCTAAAATTAAAATCTCCATGATCTTGTTCCGTTCAAATTCTAAAAAAAGCCAGATAAGAAGTAAAGGTTCATTTCAATTGCATTTCCAAGCGCATCGAAGTTCATCTAATTCAAAATGGATTTCAAATTCAAAGATTCAAACCAAATTGCCTTCAAACTCTCATTCAAAGTTCATTTCAAAGTAAATTCTATTATTTGTTCCACTTTTGAATGAAGACAAACTTGAAACAAATATAAAGTTTCATGTGAAACATTAAATTATAATTTAATAGATTTGAAATCAACATAAATATCAAGCAAATTCAAAGTTCAATAAAATTCAAGTCACAATGAGATTCAAGTAATGAAATTGGTTTAAATTCAAATTTGAACCGATGAAGATTTTTCCTATGGAACCTAAATTTGGCGCGTCATTATAGAAGCCGCGCAATGACAAACTCAAGGTACGGACCATAGTTTATTTAGTTCGCGATTTTAGTGCAGTTGAAGACAGGCTTAAGACAATTTTGAATAAATTGCAAGCTTTAAGCAAATTCTAAATTATCTTGAGAAGTGATGTTACAATCTAAGCCCAACAAATCTCAAGCAAGGTGAAATTCATGCAAGTTCAAGATTCAATATTCAAGCTAAGAAGAGACCCAATTCAAGGCTTTATGAAAGTTCAAGACAATTTTAAATGTTGAATTCCATTCTCATATCAAAATAGATATGGAACAAATTTCAATTTACATTTGAAATTTCTTGCCAAATTCTAAGCTCCACCAAAGGGGTATGAAGGATCCAATTTCTATTAAGCAAAGTGAAGGATTCAAGTTCATCGAAGGCAAATTTCAACATATGTCAAACTTTTAAAATCAAGAGTTGCTCAATTTATCAAGATGAAGCAAAAAATTTTTGCCAAATCAAATGTTGGGGGCAATCAAGTTTTCTCAAAATGCAAGTCAAATAAAATTTGCTTGAATTGGATTCAAGATTCAAGTTCAAATTTTACTCTCATTTAAGTACAATTTGTTCAAAATAATTGGGTGTAACTCAAATTCTACTCGAATTCAAATTCAAATTCTATTCAAAATATAAATTTAATTTTATCCAAGATATAAGCTTGGCCTAAACTTCACCCATTTCAAATATAAAATTGGGTTGAAATTTTGACATCGTCAAAAAGTCAATTCGAAATTAAGTGGAGCATAAATTCTACTATATTTCAACATTTTCATGCCGAGTAAAGAAAATCATAATTTTGACCAAGTTCCAGAATGTGATTGATCGGCACGAAGAAAATGCGTCCAGATAAAACAATCGAAATTATGACCTAAATTCATACAATTCGATTAAATTGACGCTTCATAGAGTCGAAGCTAGAAGCAGAAAATAAACAAGCTCGTGTTTTGACTCGATATTATAGTTTTTGAGATACATCCACACATGTTCGTGCATAAATCTCGAAAAGGGGGCATTTGTTGACTGAGAAATTTCGGCCAGTCATAGATTGCCACATCATTATCCCAAAGTTAATGGCGAAATTAAATTAAATTTTGAGACAATATTTCTCAAAATTGATTTGGACCAAAAGTTGGTTTATCTTGAATTTGGATCAAATTTAAACCAGACCCAAGTTCATTTAGTGAACCAAGCCAAGGGCCAGGCCAAAAGGCCCAAGCCCACAGTCCATAAAACTCTATAAATAGAGAGCTCTCCTTCATTTGAAGTGGGGCCTGAAATCTGAAGGTTTAGAGAGAATTCTACCAAACTGAAGACTCTCCAAATCTCTAAGGATCAAACATCCTTTCGAAGTCCAAAATCACTTCAAAGGTCAAGAAATTCCATAAGGAAAACACGAGGAACACACATCATATTCTTCAAATGCATCATTCAATCATATAAACAAGTCAACGTCTGATCATCATAGAAGATCAACAAGTCAACGACTGATCATCAAAGAAGATCAACAAGTCAACCACCGATCATCATAGAGGATCAACGAGTCAGAGACCGATCATCATAGAAGATCAACAAGTCAAAGACCGATCCAACATTAACAAAGCCCACCTTGAGAACAAGCTGTGAATCTCTCAAGACAAGTTCAACCTCAAGAACAAGCTACAAAGTCCATGAGACCAACTCCACCTCGAGACATTTGTAAATGAGAGGGAAAGAATGAGAGGAACAAATAGAGATTGTACTCCACATCGCACATATTCAAATCAATATATATAAATACGAATTCTTATTTACACATGTCGCAATCCTGTTTATTTATCGTAATCTCATGTTTAGAGCGTGAATTTAGATGAAATTGGTCGGCTTTTTTTCTGATGCAATTAACATATAAATGTAATTTTTTAATTAAAATAGGAGGGCAAAGCAGTCTTTTGACAATATTACATTTTTTTTTTATTCCGTAAATTAATTTTGCTAATTAATCTTAATATGGACAGATTTACCATTACTTTCCTATTTTGGCCTGCTATTGAACTTTTCCTATAAAGTTATTCATGAAAAATCTCCAAAAATGGACCCCTTCCCATTTGGGCCGAGATATTTTCACTTGTGGCTCAAACAACGGAAAGAGATCTTCCTTTTCTGGCCCAAATAAAAGGGCCCAACAGCCATGTATCGAACACCAAAAAGATTTTATTTACTAGTTTCGGAAAAGATGCAACTTCATCACAAGTAGTTACTTCTTGGGATGCTCTTCTCCTTAAAAATCGAAAGTGGCCCACAGACTAATTATTGTTTATTTCATTCCCATACACTGTCGTGCAAGTAACAACTCAATCCATTTGTTGTTTTTTATTTTTTCAAAAAACAAATGATTAAATGAGAAAGGATTTTATTTGGATAGTTAATAGCTAGGAGGTGGGACCCATTTTCCATTTATAGATGGGAGTTAGGTTGGAGGATAAGGTTTGCTTTTTCAAACCTTCCTATCTTTGTTCCCATTCTTTCTAGTTTAGTATCAATATAACCTTCCTTCCTTTTTTTTCTTCTATTTTTGGTAATCGAGCATAAAATTAAGCTGGTGTTAAAGTGAGGAGATTGAAAATAATTAAGGAGGAAAATATAAGGAAATTAATTATTGAAAAGAATGATTATTTATATAGAATAAATAGAATGATTATACAAGAATGTTACTTATGTTTGGAATAAATAGAATAATTATGAAGAGGATGAAAAATGTTAGAAAGAGAATAATAAATGGTTATGAGAATGAAAAGTGAGGAGCACTAACTCTATAACATAACAACTAAGGCCAACAGAACAAACCTAAAATTCAAAGAACCTACTACAAAAGACCTATAAAACTTTGTCAAATTTTGGAGCTGTTGTAGCCATCTATTGTCTACACTCTCTTCATCATTTTTTAAGTCCTCCCAAGAGCTTGGAATCATGCCCATGTAGCTCAAAGAATTCCCCATCCAAAGCATAAAAAAATTTGTTGTTGTCTGCCTCAGAAATCAGGCAACTTTTGTCCGTATATGGCCACATATCTATTGCATTGCTAGTCACACAAAAAATTCAAGAGTTTGTGCCACTATGCTCAGTCCATCGGAAGCGAATTGGAACTGTCGCCTCGTTGCTCTATTCCATAAACCATCGTCATGATCCAAACATTGAAGTCGTGCAGCACGGGCATGTTCGTTGTAGCGTCCTCCAAGCCGCAGCTTTTTTTCGAGCCAAAAGCTAAGCTTGTCTCGCCTTTCTTTGCTGAACCTGATCCTACAACAAAACTGTATTCATGGGTGGGAGTTTACTAGCCCTCATGCGCCTCACGTGTCACCTTCCTTCAGCCCACGCGTCACCGTATTGATCCACACTTCGCTGTAGTTAACTTAAGCACCACCGCTTGTAAAAATTAATCAGAACACGAGCAAGTCGGAAGAAGGAAAATACCAAGTGTGCGTGCACACCGCATGCTGCTGCAAACTGCGTATATGTGGGGGTCTAGAGACATACTACTCCAGTCCAGGTCCACATGCCTAAAGACTCGGAAGCGGTGTCACTGATCTACGGTTGCGCGAGACCCTCGGCGCCGAATGGCTGTAGCAGCCTGAATACCACCGACGCCTGAAGCTAAGAACTGGCCAAGGTAGGCTTACACTGTTGGCAGGGTTCCGCTCTAGCAGGCTACAGACTAGGCTTATGTCGTGTGGTAGCTAACTCCACACGGCTGCTGGGGGTAAGGAATCTGTCCTCACAGCCCGACCGGTGGGGACACGTACGT